>CATIWK010312961.1:0-25829 GCA_949634005.1 Mallotus japonicus | reverse complement strand
TTTTCTCCAGTTGCAAAAATAGTGACTGTCCGAATTTTCTTTGCCATTGCTACTACAAATTCTTGGCCCATTCAATAATTAGATATCAACAATGCTTTTCTACATGGTTTTCTGGATGATGAGGTCTACATGTTCCCTCCCAAAGGGTATTTTAAAGCCAAACAAGGTGAAGTTTGCAAGCTAAGAAGATCACTCTATGGGTTAAAGCAAGCCTTCCGCCAATGGAATTCAGAATTCAGCTCCAAACTTTAACAATATGGTTTTCATCAATCCACTCATGATAATTGCCTCTTTACAAAGAATTCTTCTTCTTCTTTTATTGCCTTGCTAGTGTATGTCGATGATGTTCTTATCACAGGCACTTCTGAGGAAGAAATTGCACAAGTTAAGCAATATTTAGACTCTCTTTTCACAATAAAAGATTTGGGCCACGCAAGATATTTCTTGGGCTTGGAAATAGCAAGAGATGCTCATGGGACAACAATAAACCAAAGGAAATTTGTTCTAGACCTACTTCAAGATACAGGCCTTATGGGTACAAAACCCGTTACTACTCCAATTCAAAAGGGTCATAAGTTGTTTCCTAATGAAGGACCTTCTCTTCAACATCCAGAACAATACCGACGCCTTATGGGACGACTTCTCTATTTATATATAACACGCCCAGATATTTCTTACATCGTTCAAAAACTCAGTTAGTATGTTACTTCTCCTTGTCACGGTCATTGGCAAGCTGCCCAATATTTGCTGCGATATCTCAAGGGCACTCTTTCTTTGGGGTTATATTATCCAAGTCATAACACCTTCACTCTTGAAGCTTTTTGTGATACCAACTGGGCTGCTTGTTTGGAAACACGAAAATCATTGACTGGCTATTGTATTTACTTGGGAAAGGCCTTAATCTCTTAGAAAATGAAGAAAAAATCCACCGTCTCTCGGTCTTCTGCAGAGGCTGAATACCGAAGCATGGCAGCCACAGTTTGTGAGCTTTAATGGATCTCCTACATTCTTCGAGATTTTGATGTTCCAGTTTCATCCCCTATTGATTTTTGGTGTGATAATAAGGCAGCTCTTCATATCACTGCTAACCCAGTTTTCCATGAAAGAACAAAACATTTGGATATTGATTGCCATATTGTGAGGGAGCAATTCAAAAATGGGTTCATTCTTCCTCAACACATTTCCAGTATTAATCAAGTTGCAGATATTTTTACTAAACCCCTTGCTCGGCCTCAATTTCACTCTTTAGTGTCGAAGTTGGGTTTGTATGATCCATTCCAACCTCCAACTTGAGGGGGGGATATGTAGACTCAAGCATGTTGCAGGTGTATTGTTTATACATATGGGAAGCTCAGCACCTAATCATTCTCATTACTAGTGACAGCTAGATAATAACAAATTTTGTTGAGGTGGTTATTTAAGTGTGTAGAAGGTTCCTTTGTACTTGGTGAACAAGCAATACAAGTGTATATATTTGTAATCTGTAATTCTTTCTTATATGAACAAATTACAATTCATTTTTACCTTATATTTTTTTTGTTCAATTGACAACAAGCCTCATTGCTTCTTTTAGAGCGATGGCTTCAGGCATTGTAGCAGAGGCACATGTAATTCGTTTAGCAGCTAAGTGAGCAAACATTACCATTTGAATTTCTGCAAAGAAAGCTAATTTGTCCAGAGCTGCTGCTGTTATCGAATGAAGCATCAGTGTTGATTTTCAAAAACCCAAGCGGTGGTGCTTGCCAAGAACTTTCATGTAAGTTTCTATTGCATCCTTCTTTATCAAATATTATTTTCTTCAAAGTTTCTAGGAGCTTTTCGTATTTTCATTACCAACCCTATGTTACGTATCACCCCATATTATGCTTTGGTAAAAATGATAAACCCATTATTTGGTCCCCCAACTTATCGGATTTTTTGCCATTGGTCCCTTGTCTTCTATTTTAAAGAATTGAGTCCCCCAACTTTAATTTTTTTTTGCTTTCATCCTTTTTTCACTCAGAATGCCAAATTGAAGATGCTATCGTCTTCTATTGAGTATAAAAGCACATATGAACAAAAAACATGTCTAAACCAGAGGTCAAAAACAAACAATTTGTATCAACAGCTTGATGCAGCTCACAATCAACAGTGAAATTAAGTTCAAATGATCAAGTTCACAACTAATAATTGGTTGAGATGTGCTTTTATGACTCAACAGAAGACAACATCTTCAATTTGGCATTCTGAGTGAAAAAAGGATCAAATTAAAAAAATAAAAATTGAGGGACTCAATTCTTCAAAATAAATTATTAGGGATCAAGTGTGGAAAACCCCTATAATTGGGGGACCAAATAATGGGTTTGTCCTTGGTAAAAATATGATCTCTACCTTTTTTCTCCCTTATACTAATAACACTAAGACACTAACTATTTGTAGAAGAAAAAGCATATGCAGATATGCTACTTTATTTCTCACATATTTGGGCAAACATTTTTACTTTTTTATTTTTAGGGAAGGGCAAACAATTTTAAACTCAAGTTTAGTCTTATATATATATATATATATAAAATGATAATAGTTAATAAGTTCTAAACTAATTGATTTAGGCTCAGGTTTTGGAATTCAAAGGTTCTAAATTCAAATTCTAGTGGTGTAGGAGTCTTGAATTTAATATCCTTACCAACACTTACTGGTAATTAATAATAATAATAATAATAATGATAATAATATTATATATAAATAGTCTATAATCAAGCCGTCCTTGAAATGACATACTATATTTGAATGTAAGGGATTTAAATTTCAATCAAATATCTAATTTGGGAATTATATGAATTTATATTAATGGGGATTTAAAACAACTCCAAAATAGTACACTAAGCATCTCCAATAGTACTCTTTATTTTAATGAGCATCTTCAATAGTACTCTTTATTTTAAAGAGCATCTTAAAGTATTTTTAAATATAAAGAGTGAAGAAATTTGTACAGCTCCAATAGACTCTATATATTTTTAATCTTCATTTTGCTTTATCCAATAAACATTAATACTTAATTTTTTCTCCTTTATTTTTTACAAGATTTCCCCTTATTTATTTAATTTTTTCTTCCATTTGATGAAAGAGAAAATTATTTTCAATAAATAGATAAACATCAATTAATATTCTGCATGGAGAATTGAAATATTTTAGAGTAGAGAGTGAGGTTTGACTCTCTACATGTAGAGAACTAAACCAACTCTCTACTCTAAAATAAAAATATAGAGAGTGTATTGAAGACCATTTTTTGGTTTTACTCTTTAAAATAAAGAGCTTATTGGAGTCTTTATTTAAGTCCAATAGACTCTTTATTTAAGTAAAATTCTTTATTTTAAAGAGTGAAACAAAAAAATGGTCTCCAATACACTCTCTATATTTTTATTTTAGAGTAGAGAGTTGGTTTGGCTCTCTACATGTAGAGAGTTAAACCTCACTCTCTACTCTAAAATATTTCAATTCCCCATGCAAAATATTCATTGATGTTTATCTATTTATTGAAAATAATTTTCTCTTTCATCAAATGGAAGAAAAAATTAAATAAATAAGGGGAAATCTTATAAAAAATAAAGGAAAAAAAAAATTAAGCATTAATATTTATTGGATAAAGTAAAATGAAGATTAAAAATATATAGAGTATATTGGAGCTGTACAAATTTCTTCACTCTTTATATTTAAAAATACCTTGAGATGCTCTTTATTGAGCAAAAAATGCTCTTTAAAATAAAGAGTACTATTGGAGATGCTCTAAGAGCATCTTCAATAGGCTTTTTATTTAAGTAAAATTCTTTATTTTAAAGAGTGAAACTAAAAAATGGTCTCCAATACACTCTCTATATTTTTATTTTAGAGTAGAGAGTTGGTTTGGCTCTCTACATGTAGAGAGTCAAACCTCACTCTCTACTCTAAAATATTTCAATTCCTCATGCAGAATATTAATTGATGTTTATTTATTTATTGAAAATAATTTTCTCTTTCATCAAATGGAAGAAAAAAATTAAATAATTAAAAGGAATCTTGTAAAAAATAAAGGAGAAAAAAAATTAACCATTAATATTTATTGGATAAAGTAAAATAAAAATTAAAAATATCAAGAATCTATTGAAGTTGTACAAATTTATTGAGTAAAAGATACTCTTTAAAATAAAGAGTACTATTGGAGATGCTCTTAATGAGGATTTAAAATAATATTTATATTATTTTTGAACGCAAACATTGAATTTTAAATACAAAGATTTCAAATAACATGTAATTATATGTCATTTTAAATTCTCGTTAAATGTACTTTTAAATCTATTGTATATTTGTTTCAAATCCTCACTAATACAAATCAACATAATTGTCAAACAAAAAATTTAAGGGTCGTTTAGTTTAGCTGATCAAGGTAGTTAATAGAGGTTTATCTCAATCAACTACAATTCAAGTGTTTAGTAAAACTTCAAAATCAGGAGTCAATAGTTATTTTTATACAAAATAATTGCGAATTTGATAAGCTCTAGTTTTAAATTTTTTTCTATCAGCTAATAGTTGATTTGTATTTATCTTTATTTAAATTATTTTACCCTTATTAAAAATAACTAATAACAAATAGCTTCATTTAAATTAAACATATGTGATTAATTTTTATAGTTAATAATTAAATAAATATTATTTTAAATTATAATTAATAATTATATGATTATAATATTTATGCTTATAATTATTTAAGAAAACTATATAATAATATTTATATTTAATAATTTCTATTAATTATTTTAATAATATACAAACCAAAGACAACAAATTATTGTTTATTACTATATATTTTTTAAATATTTTACATAACTAAAAAAATATTATAAAAAATATATGAAATTATATTTACATATAAATTATACTCTTAATGTTCATTTGAGAAATTAATAGAATTTACCAAATAATTTATATTTATGAGCTATCAGCTATCCGTTATCAGTTACTATAAATAGCTGAACTAAACAAACCTTAATCTAAATCTCAATCCATAATTAAATCCTTATATATTGAAATATAGTACTATGTTATTTATAATTTTTATATATTGAAATTTAGTGTTTAAAATTTAAAATTTTAAATTAAATACTTACGTTCAAATTTAATGTAAATTTTTAAAATGTATGAAACATTTTACTTTAATTATTTTTTTTTAGTATAAGAAGGGAACTAATAATACTAGAAACCACATCCTAGTGCCATGAGAATAGACCATTGGTGAAAAGTTCGATAACTTGAAAATAACATGCTAAATACATCAAATTATAAAATATTTATAAGTTGACGCATTTATTTAATATAAAAGAAACTATAACATTAAATTGGCGAAATTAAAATTTTACATTAAATTGTCGAAATTAAAATTTTGGAAACAAAAAAAAAAATATTCATCTTTTAATTTACAATTTTATTATAACAAATATAAATTATTAGACTTGATATTGAAGTGTTAATTATTATTATTTATTTATTTTAGAATATTGGTAATTGAAATTTATCAAACTCTAACTAATTGAGTTTGGGCATAACAATAACTATAAAAATTTTGAATGAATTTAATATAACTATATACGTTATAAGTTAAATTCAAAATATCGTGATAGCAATTTCTATCTGTTGATTTAATGGTTGATGAAGATGAAGTGTTAATTATTTTAGGCTTAACTATAAAAATTTTGAATGAATTTAATATAACTATATACGCTATAAGTTAAATTTAAAATATCGTGATAGCAATTTCTTTCTGTTGATTTAATGGTTGATGAAGATGAAGTGTTAATTATTTTAGGCTTAATTACTTTTAAAATTTTGAACTTTTCGAGTTTAAATAATTTTAGTATGATTTTTCAACTTTTATTTAAAAAGTTTTGGATCTTTTAACAGTTTTAATATTTTTTTAACATTAAAAATAATAATAATAAAGTTTACAATTTTTAACAATTTTAACATTTTTTTCAAGAATTTTGCGAAAAAATTGTTAAAAATTGTAAAATTTATTGTTTTTTTAGATAATTAGGCGAATGTTAAATTAAATATTTTCAATCAATTTTGTAACATCTTATAAAATGTTATACTTATACTACTTAATGTTGATATGGTACTAAATTTCTTTTAATTAAAAAAGAGAATTTAATGAGTTAGTAAAAATTTTCTCCCAAAATATACCAGTTTAAAATAAAAAAAAATAGTATTTCAATTTGTTATAAATTTGAAATTATTTGTATGGCACTAAAATAATTTTTTTAATTAAAAATATATTAAAATTATTAAAAGGTGTAAAGTTTATAATATTAAAGTGAAAAAAATATTTCAATATCATATAAACAATTGCAAACTTATAATAAATTAAAATATTATATTTTTATTTTAAAATAGTGTATTTCAAAGAGAAAATTTTTACTAACTCATTAATTTTTTTAAAATTAAAAGATGTTTGGTGTATATTAACATAATATTTTATTAGATATTAAAATATTGATTAAACAAATATAGTTTAATATTAAAATATTTTCTGATAAATTTTAAAAGAATATTTTAAAATTATTGAAAGATATAAAGTTTGTGATTTTTTTTATGAATTTTAAAAATATAATTAAATTATTAAAGTATATAAAGTTTAAAATTTTTTAAATAAAAATTAAAAGGATTTAAAATTAATTTTTTAAATAATTAGATCATTATTTTAGAAAAATCCTAGGGTGACTTTTGATTTCACTTATAGAACCATCCAATAGTAGTTATTAATAAAGTAAGATTTACTTCATAAACCATTATTTTAGGCTCCGTTTGTTTGCGGAAAATATTTTGTCTTTAGAAAATTTATTTTCTAAACAAAATATTTTCCACTGTTTGGGTGCAAACACTAGAAGATAATAAATGAGGAGAGAATGCATTGAAAAATATAAGAGAATACAATAAATGAGGAGAGAAGATATTGGAAAAAATATTGGAAAGGGTAGAGATTTTTGCACTCATTCCCTTAATAATTGCACTCTATTTTGACTTTATTAACAATTTAAATGACTTAGTTACCTTTAATTTCTAATAATTATATACCTTGACAACAATTATTATTAACTTAAAAATTATTTAATTATTCATATATAATAAAATATAATAATTTTAATACAAATAATTTACTTTGATTTAATAGTTTTGTATTATAATCACTCATGATTATTTATAATTTTATTAATTTATTATGTTATTTTATTGTGTGTTCAAATTTTATTTTAAAATTTTATTAAAATACACTTCTATTTATTTTCTGATTTAATTATGCAATATATATTTTTAATGTTTAATTTTTTATACAAATGATATTTACATTTTTTTTTTAAAAATCAACGGTGAATTTAATTTTCTTCATTCAATTTTTTTTTTAAAATAAAAATGATAGGATATAATACAAAATCTATTAGATGTATTGACAAAATTCATATAAAATAAAATAACTGAAAAAGAATACTTTATCAATTTATATCAACTTAATTGGTTCTATTTTTTTAAAAAATAATACAAATAAAGTATTTTTTTAATTATTTTATTTTATATTAATTTTTCCAATACATATAATATTTTCAGTATTATGTCCTATCACTTTTATTAAAAAACTTATTGAAATAATTAAAATTAAATATACCATCAATTTTTTTAAATGTAAATATCATTTGTATAAACACTTAAAAGTGTTAAAGCATTAAAAACTAAAAATGTATATTGCATAATTAAATTAGCAAATAAATATAATAACTATTTTTAAAATTCTAACAATATAAGTTGAACACAAAATAAAATAATATAACAAATTAATAATGTTATAAATAATTCTCAGTGATTATAATATAAAAATTATTAAATTAAAAAATTATTTGTATTGAAGTTATTAGATTTTTATCTATATGAATTAAATAGTTTTTTTGAGTTAATATTAATAGTGAAAGATACATAATTATTTTAAATTAAGGATAGTTAAGTCATTTAAATAATTAAAAGTCAAAATGAGATGCAATTATCAAGAGAATGAGTATAAAAATCTTTACCTATTAGAAAATAATTTTTCCTTATTTTAAGTTATTTTTCTTTGATCAATAATTTATTTTTTTACTTATTTTTTTGATAATTCAAATATTAAAAATAAGAAAAAATATTTTTCAAAAAATATTTTTTTTCCGTAAATAAATGGAGACTTAAATAGGAAATTTAAAAGAATTAGGAAAGTTTAAAACTTTTGAGGTGAACACTCTCCACCATAAGCGCCTTAAATAAAATATTGTTTCCTAGAAGGATTCATGCACTGCAATGGCTGGCCATAATCGTCACAACTGTAAGGGTGCATAGTAGTATTTCCGTCAGTGAGCAGCACTATACACACTTGAGCGTACAGTGGCCCGTCGCCTTGCATTTCTATTACTGTGTATATATTACTAAGCCCTCGTAACCATTTGTACTACGGCAGAGCCAGAGCAGTTCCCTTGAATGACCATATATTCCCTCGTCTCTCTCACTCTCTTGCCTGTTTTAGGTGGGTCTGTCTAATTTATTTATTTTTTTCCATTTCTTTGAATTTTCATTTTATTTTGTTTTGTTTGTTTTCTCTCTGTTTCTTTGAAATGCTATGTTTAATGTCACTTTTCTTGTTTTAAGAAACTTACTCTGATTACCCACTTACTCCATTTATTTCCTTACCCATTTCCTTGTTTCCTTGCTAAAAGTTCTTGTTTTTATTGCTATATTTCCGCTTTTTGCTTCATCATCTTAGTTTTTCTTTATTATTAATTTCTTCTCGTGTTACTCTGTTTTTTGTTTGAACAGAGTGTAACTCTGTTTCAACACAATCTTGGTCAATTATTGATTTCAGTTTCTACTTTCTTGACACTTGGTGAGGTAAAGGTAATAACACCAAGTTTGCTTTGTCTTCGGCCATGTCGTTTGGTTTTCCATGAGGTAGACGAAACAAACAAAAGCCCCCTCAATTCTTCTTTTTACATTGTTGTTTGTTTCATTTCTGATTTTTTTTTCTTGTAAATCTTTTGAGAAACCCATCTTCTTCTTCTCGTTTCTCTTTTGAGTACTTTTCCTTTTTTTAAAGATTGTTTTGGATGGGTGATGATGGTGGTGATATGTTTTAGTCTTGAGAAATGAGAACTGTTTTAAGCCCACTTTTGATTTCAATTTTTTTACTCGGTTCACAAAACATTCCAAATCATTAATGAGAAATGGTGTTGGTGTGTGCTAATAATTAGTGGGTGATTGTTTGCACTTGCAAAAACATTTTGATTATTTTGTTTTCTACCTTTGGTTTGATAGGTGCACAAGCAAAAAACTGTTGAAAAGTGTCCCCATCAGCAAGTATGTTTAAGTGGGGTGTTAAAAAGGGTCGGACACAAACAAATTTCCAATTCTACGAGTCGTTCACTTACCGTGGTGTGGAGTATTCTCTTTATGATTGTGTTTACCTTTATGATTTGAAGAGTGTCTACGCTCATATTGGTAAGCTTGTTAGAATGTACGAGAATCCCGCACAAGAAAAGAAAGTAAAGGTGGTATGGTTCTTTCGTCCTGGTGAAATCCGTAATTTCTTAGGTGATTATGAGCCAAAGTGGAATGAGCTTTTTCTGGCTTCTGGCGAGGGTAAAGGACTGTCCAATGTTAACCCTTTGGTAACTGATAATATCTTTACTTCCTTATATTGCCTTGTTGGACTTTTGCTTATGTGCTTTGTTTAGATTTTTATATGATTGCCTTTTCTTTTGTTCTTATGTCAAATGACATGTGACATTTCCATACTTGCATGTACGTAGGGCTCTAAATGAGCCGAGTTGCTTGGTATTCTGTTCGATAAAAGTTCATTCAAGCTCGTATATTGAAGTTCGTTTAATAAATGAGTCGAGCTCAAGCTATACAAAGTTCGGTTCGTGAAGTTCGCGAACAAACTCTAATGGAAGTTTGCGAGCCAACTTGTAATTTTAATATTTAATGATTTGATTTTAGATATGCAATATATAAATTTATATTGTAAAAAATATTTTACAAAATATATTCTTGGAATAAAATTATAATTTTTATTAAATATATTATAATTTATTTAGTAAATAATTTATTTTTAATTTTTTAATATATAATTTTAATTTATAGTTTTCATTTTTTAAAATTTTTTTAGACTCGTTTAAGGTTGTGAACAGTTCGTGAACACTTAGTAGTATAGCGAGCTTGGCTCGGACTCTGCTCGATTATATCCCTACATATACATAGTTTAGAAGCACTATGTAGGGATATGACTAGTTGACTCCATTCTAACTTTGAGTTAATGTAGTAGTTGATTCTAAAGTATACTCGCTACGATCACTATTATTGGCCTTGTTATAGGATTTTAGCTTGCTTATTCAACTTCAATTTTCATTCATGAAATCATTCAACTTTTGTTTTGTTTTTTTTTTTTAAAATGAGCATTCCAATTATAAATTTGCAAAATATTTGCCTACACTTGAATGATAACTTTACATGTCTACTAAATTGTTCTTTATGCACCAAATTGTTGGATAATTTATATATATTTGTAAGAAATTTTTACCCTATATTCAGAGTATGAACCCATATGTATACCAAACTATTAGATGATTAATGCATAATACTTTTTTGTTGAGTATACGTTAATCATTCAATACTAAAATGTAAATGACACAAAGTATATGTTAGTATAAGTTATTAAAATGAGTGATATTATTCAGCTTTGCTTTCAGGAAGCAATTGCTCAGAAATGTAATGTTGTTTGTGCATCAAATGACAAGAGAAATCCTCAAGCAACTGAAGAAGAGTTGAGAATGGCTGAGTTCATTTTCTATCATAGCTTCGATGTAGGAGAGCGTAGAATACTCAAGAAATTTCCAGATTATATAGATGGAATTAAAGGTTGGTTAGTAAATCGCTTGCATGTCTATTAGTAAATCGCTTGCATGTCTATTTTCTTTTTCTTAAAAAGGATGTCAAATGATCTAAACATATTGATAAACTATATAATGACGGTAGTCCTCTGGATAGCGCAACAAGAGATAATTCTTGTCTATAAAGAAAAATTACAAATAGATTATTTCAAAGTTTGAATTTTGCACATTATTACATACTTCTGAACTTTAGTTAACATTCTTTGTCAAATTCTAATGACGGGACTGCAAGGGCCTCTATTAAATCTGATGAATTGTTGAATGAAGTTACAATTTTAGGTTGTCTGTTGGTATTTAGCAGTGTGATGTTACTTAGGCCATCTCCAATCTATAAAATGAAGTAAATTTGACACTAAAATGGTGTAACTACAATAGTTTATCTCCAATTCATTATTCTGTTTTTAACACGACAAGAGTATTACATGTAAATTCCTTTTTATTTCATTTTGTATTTATTTTTATTAATCCTTTACTATTTATCCATTTTACGCATTATACTCGCATCTATTTTTTTTAACATATTCATCTAACAGAAATATATTTTATTATTTGACAGTTTTGTAAAAAATGCTAAATTGATTACTTTTTGTTAATTATAAGACAAATTTACTATTTATATTTTACTTGAAAACAAAATTACATATAAAAAATTGGTAATTAAATATTACATTGAATAATTAATAATAAAAGGGTACAATTAAAGAAATTTATTAACTAAAAACATTCTTTTTGTTACATATTTATTTTTTCTGTATCATATATATATTTTTTTATATTAAAAAAGTTAAGCATTTAGACCAAATTATATATTTTTAGAAAAGTTGAGAATTTATTTACAAAAAAATAATCCACAACTTAGCGTGGATGAACAGCTGCACACCAAATTTGGATGGAACTATTTATTCATACTGTTTTGGTGTGGAAAATGCGGTTTGGTAGAGCAGAATTTTGACGTTATTTTCCAAACCCACGCAGGCGTGGATTGGAGATAATCTTACTAAGATCACCCGTTGTTGGGATGGTTACTTGTATTAGTATAAACCTTAAATTAGCATCCAAGTAGATTAGCTTTAAACATGGTTATGCAATTTATCACTTGAACATATTGTGAGCTATGCAGCTACTAATAATGCTTGGTTGGAAAAAAATGAGGTGCAATTGTTTATTAAAAACAAAGTTGACGGAAAGATTTTAGGATTTGTATCAACTATAAAATACAGTACAAATGACAAAACTACTAGTTCAAGCTATAATTGAACTTTGGTTTGACGTTCCCTTAGCTTGGTCATCAACCTGTATTAGGATCTATTATGCTACAAATTTTAGAAGCATGTAACAATCATTTATTAGTAGTTTTGGATGTTGATTTGAGACAAACTAAAAGAAACTCTTCTGCAGTTGAATTTTTTCTCAATAGAAGGAAAGCTGAAATGGTCATTGCTCCTCCAGTTCCTAAGCTAAATGTTGAAGCGGGTGGTCATGCAGCCAAATCTAGCAGCAGTAGCCCAGTGGCAAAAGGTTATTTTTTATGATGTCCTTACATCTTCCATTTTTTAAGTTTGAGTTATTAGGTAAATTAGCTTCATGCTGCACATACAGAACCTAAGGTCACAGCTGGACCTGGTTTGGGTCTTCAAGAATGCTTTTCAAATGAGAATGCAGTGCTGAGGCATACAACTCCTATCAACAGTGGTGGGACTGGGCTTAGTAAAGTTGCACACATCCAAATTGATGACAATGCTGAAATTGTGACAGGTACAGAATCTAAGGTCATAGCTGGTTTGGGTCTTGAAGAACGCTTTTCAAATCAGAATACATTGCTGGGGCATAGAACTCGTATTGACAGTGGTGCCACTGGGCCTAGTAAGGTTCCATACATTCAAGTTAACGACAATGTTAAAAGAGTGAGCTCTTCTGGAGACTCCACTCCTTTGAAAGTAAATGCATCCCACCCTGTCAAGAAGAGAAAGTTACTTCAGGATGAGCAGGAATTTTCTAACACAGTAGGTCCTCAAGTTGAATCAGATGGGGGCTCCAAAACTGTCTGCAAGTTCACCACCATACCTCACGCTGTAAGTTTTTACTGGGATTATCGCCTTTAGGACAGTCTTTATCTTATGAAGAAGGTATTTGGTCTGCTAGGTTGTTTTGAGTAATTAATCCTGGTTTCTTAAAGGTACATGCTCTTTTAATTTTAGTTTCTAGAACTTCTTATTATGGCTATGTGAAAATTGTATGCCAAGTCATCAATTCTTAACCTTTCTTGCGTACTAAAAATTTTGTGGTCTTGGTTATTTTGAATAATTTGTGAGGAGTCCTTGTTGCTGTGGTGCATTCTAGGGTCTTCTTAAGATGCAAAATAATTTCTTTAGAATTTTACACTCGTCTTGCAAATTGGATATTTAAATGTTACTTCTGATTTTGGTTATGGATCAAATAATTTTTTTCTGTTTTTAATTTTAACTGCAGGAGAAAAGAAGATGGTTCAACCAACTGGTGAGTTGTCTCGTTTTATGCCCTTTTTGGCTTTCCTCTTGATGTTTACATCATTCTTTTTGTATTGAAGGAGGTGCTTTCTTGCTTCTTGAAAGTAACCTTTAAAATTATTAGATCTTTTAGGGAACTTTGACTAAAATGAATATTAAGAAATGGAAGAGATAAGCATACTTTAATTGAAACCAACTATAATATTGTGAAAATTGCGACTAGAGACAATTCTCAAATGTCACATTGGATTTATTCTAATGTTTAATTTTATATCAATAAGAACCTTTCTTATTATTTGTTTTATGTGCAATTGCATTGCATATGGTGGGACCTAGCTTCTACCTATCATGGGAATCCTTGTTCCTAAATTTGCATATCGTGATCTTTGATTTATTGTTACATTTAAGCTCTTAGCCAAATGTTTCACTTTGTGTTGTACCATTGGAAGTTCTTGAATCTGTCTGCATAGCATTTATAACATGATTTTCATTAAGATGATTATTTACTGTTCTTGTTTGAGTTATTTTTTTTGTCTTCTAGCCTTGGAGCGCAAATCTGCAGAATGCTCAAAATGCAGGCACCTTGGTCTTGCTTGAAAATTTGGATCCATCCCTTGCATCATCAGAAGTTGAGGTATAAATGGATCTCCAAGTTGATTTTTTTGTTCAGTGTAATTTCTATTTGGAGTTTTGTGGAATTTGTGCTCAAGGAAACATGTATTTAGAGTCTTGTTGAACTTGCACTCCTAATTGACTATCTGCTTCTATCATTTTGCAGCTATTGGTTTTAACTTTGGCAACTTGAGCTCAAAGTGAACCATATGCTTATTGGATTAGCAATTATTAGGTGTCAAATCGTGTTGGTGGATCGTGTTTGTGCCGGGTTAACTCATTCTGATGATACGATTAGGGTCAACATAAATACGACCCATTTATTAATCGTGTCAAATATTTCAACCTAAACAAGGCATGAAAATTAAACCGGTTACAAGAACACAACAGGTGCAATCCATTTATTTAAATGGGTTGTGTGGGCCGAGTCATAAAATTCGGCACAGTCCATTTAACAAATATAACATTCATCACCTATAAAAATTTTATTTTTTTAAAAAACCTACAATAATTAATACTTTGCCTTTTAAAATTATAGAGAGAATTAAGTGTATAAATAGTATATATATACAATGTACATGACTACTTTACCTTTTAAAATCATCATTGTTGGAGAATATATTCCATATTGAAAAAGTGCAAAGCAATAAAGTGAATTATAAATAGTGTAGATTGGACCTTAACAAAAGCCAATTGGTTTTTTGTTACATGGGCTCAACTCATTTGTAAGTTCACGTGTATGCGGTGTGGTGATCCTGGACTTGGGGCTTGTGTTGTTGCACCAAGGTTTGGTGAAAAGTGAAAGTTGGAAGCTAATGTGCTCCGTCATACCACATGGTTGTCATTGCTTTTTTCTTTTTTTTGTCATCTTACTTAGGATTTGGTTTGGTGTGCATTTAAGCTGAGGGTTGAGGCAAAGATCATACAACAAAGTTCTTTCTCGAGCCCACATTATGGTAAACATGCTTTTCTAAAATCATATCGCATCATTTTGTCATTGATCATTGATGTTATTTTCTATATGTCAAAATGAATGAGCACGGGGACTGGAACTTTCATATGCTAACAGGTAAAGCTTTGGTTGTGTTTGGGTCAAAAGATGCTGCTGAGTCTGCACTATCCAAGTTGCAGACGGGTTGTCTAGTGGTGACTGGTGGGAGGTACTTGTTTCATTTCTTCTTCATATTGTGTCTTACATTCCTCCTCTATGGCATGTGATTATTTCCTGAAATTCTTCCTTGAAGAATTCAATGGCCTACCAATGGTGTATTTGTTCTGTCCCTTCAATGGTATATTTGTTCTGTCCCTTGTAAGCGATTAGACAGTGATAATGATGAAGTGGAATGATAGTTGATAGGTCAAAACAGGATCAAAAATAGGTATTTGCTTGATTGGCTTCCAATTTCATGTGATTTTAGCGTACTAATTCTTTGCTCTAAATTTTTTGATGGTTGTGACAGTATTTGATGATACTATGCATAATCATTCATCACTACCTTATAGCTCCATTATAGATTACAGTCCTAGATTTTTTTTCCTTTTCACGCATAAAGCCTTCTATATATTGACAACGGCTGCAACAAAATTAAATTGCTTCTTATGATCAAAATTTATTAGATTCAATAACAAACAAAATGAGCATATTAAGTTTTTAAACTATTTGGTTTCTGTTTATTGGTAAAATTTTCGGACAGTATCATTTTCAGTGATGCACTTGCGCCCATGGCATTTGTTTTGTCTACAGACCTATTGTTGGTAGCAGGGCTTCTCTAAATGATCCTGGCAAACCTGCTGGTTTTTGGGGCCATCTTTCTCTTCATGAAATCAGGAAACGACAAACTGAGGAAATGGTAGAAACTATCACATAGCAATTTAATTTCTTCTTTACCTAAATCACAATCAATATCCTGAAGCTTTTTGTAAATTCGGCTGTTTATAAGAGCTGCTCTTAACATTTATATTTCTCCTTCCTTCTCTTTGATAAGAGAAAAGCAGTATCAACATCACACCTTTCTCAGCCCAATAGTGTTGAATGTGACATGGCAATTGAGTGGCAAATGCTGCAGGAGAAGTCTGATAAGTGGTGGAATGAATTACACAGGGTGCTTTACAAAATCCTAAGTCCTGTCTCTTTTTATTTTAGTTCTAATACATAAATGCCTCTATGTGTCTCTCTTTGTGCAAGAAACTGCCTGCTTTGGAGTGCCCTTGAAGCATTTTGTTAGGTGTTCACTTTATGAAGCCCGCTATTTTGATCTGTTCTCTACACCATATGCAAAATATCACATGGGTTGAAATTTGTTCACGAGCCATCTAATATGTGTTGTGCTCCTGCTGAGATTGCTTAATGAGACATTATACAGTAGTCCTAACCTTTAATGAGTTGGAAGGCCAAACCAATTAAATTTCAGTATTTAATTAAAGTGATAAAAACTAAAACCTAATGGCATATGAGTGAATTCTAGATGGCTTGATATTAATGGCTTGACCTTTCAAGTCATCAAAAGTCAAGATCATTATAAAATTTCTCCTGCCTATGGCAGTAAGAAAGAGTAACTAGGGCTATCTTAGGTTTAAAAAGCATTGTGCATGATTGATGGATATACCTGGCAGTTTTGTGCTGGTTTGTACTTTGCATCATCTGTTTCAAATTTTCTTATTTCATCAGTTAAATTTGAATAATCTGAGTCGCACATCAACGTTACAAGTGTGCCTCTTATGTCACTTATGTGCATGATATTAGGTGTGATCGGCAACATGGCAGATCCATATTGAATAGAAATTTTTGTAACTTATTGGTTATTCATAATGATTTTTTATTGTAGCACCACTTCTCATCATTTGCTTCTCAACAGCAACAAGCAAAAGAAATAGAAGATGTCAAGAGTCAGCTGAAGATGAATTATTAATGAAGCTGCATGAAGAAATTTCTTTTGTGCTGGTAATCAGTTCTTTCATGCTATTGTTTCCGCTTCAACATCAGTGACATTTTATTATGCCAAAGTAAAAATTATTCTGACTTTGCAGGGAACTATGCTCATTTGTTTTTGTAAATTGTGGAGACTAAAGGGGTATTCAGAGTTAGGAGTATTCCTATTTTGTAAGAGGGAAGCCTGTAAATAATGAAAAATTATAGGACGGCACATTGATTTTAGCCTAGATTGATTCATTCATATCTTTTCCTATGGTGGCGCCTCTGTAGTTCAAACAGAATTTTGTGACATGATTTACAGTGTATATCCTTGTCCAAATATTATAAACTAAAAGTTTACCAGTCGTACCCTTGCTATCCAGTATTTTATGTGTGCGCCAATTTATCCTGGAATTAGACAACTCTGCAATGTATCAGTGATAATTCGTTTATGATTCTGGCAGTCCATTGTAAATGCACAAGAAGTTCCTGGTTCCGGAGGATGACAATTGAGAATAGATTTGGCAACAAATTTTAATTCTTTTGCTATAACTATTTCTCCTGGCGGGTCAAATGCATGGGAAGGTACCGAACTTTTGATTTATTTCCATTCAGTTATCAAACTTAAATTTGTATCTTTTTAGATACTGAACTTCTATTTCGTTTCATAACAGTCACTAAATTTTTTTTTAATACCTGAACAATTCATAATTACTATTTTAATCCAGAATTAAAGATTTGTTTTACAAATAAGTCCATATTTTCTATACATTTATAGGAAATAAGGAAAAATTTAAAAATCATTTTGTTTCGACTTAGTAAGAGCAAACTCATTTTGAATGGTATTTAAAGTCTAGAAAAAGTAAACTTTCAAATTTTTTATAATTTCAGGACTAAATTGAAAAGATAAAGAGATTGAGGGATTAAAAAGGTTTTTAAGTGAGATTTAGAGGACTAAAATTTTTTGACAATACCCTTTTTTGAAATAAAATCAAAGTTAGGTGACTCTAAAGAAATAAATTGAAGTTTAATACCTAAATTGCCATAAGTATAAAGTTGAGTGACCACCTTTACACTTAACCTTTCTCTTGGCTGAAGAAACTTCGAGATGGATAATATTGTTGCAAACTGATTATAGAACTTAAAATAGTTCAATTAAGAGCAATCATTCATTTCGGAAGCGTACAATGTTTAACAGGAATTGAGTTGTAAGAGAGACGGAAAAATTAGAGCACCGTTCCTCATTTTCCTTATAAATGGATCCTCCATGACATAAAAATTTTCACTTGAAATGCTCGTTGAACTTGACATCTTTTGAAAATTTTGATATGAAGAACTCCTCACGAGGGCAAGACATGGAAAGTGGAAACCCTAATCTTTCAGACTCTGCAAATGTTGTTCAATATCAATCCTTTTATCTTCTTTTCAACTGTCCTGTACATGTTTGACAGCAGTTACTCGGTAAGATGTGCAGATGACTAAGTGATAGTAGCTTAGTTTCCTCTTTCTCATGCAGAAATCAACCATAAATACAATAGGGGTAGAAGATTTCTAGCCTGTCTGAACAATTGGATGAGCAAGGTGTGAGAGCTGCTTAGGGGTTTTCCATCAGCAGAAGGGAAGTATGCTTGAATGTTCAAACACGAAAACTTGAAAAGGGAAATAATGGCAAGACAAATTTAAAAGCTAGAGGTCCACATCAACAAAAGTAAAATGCTTTTCCAAACCATATTCGAGTCCCCCAACTTCACTACTGAAAAGGATTGTCAAAGCACAATTGGGTTCCATGCATATCAATGTTTCTCATACATTTTTATCAGCTTTTTAAAGTACAAACACAATGCAGGAGAGTTGAAAATGTATCACACTACTCCTTTGAGGACTTGTTAATAAGTGATTTGTGAATGTGTGGTATAACACCACCACCAGCAATTGTTCCTTTGATGAGGGTATCAAGCTCTTCATCACCCCGAATGGCAAGCTGCAAATGCCTTGGCGTTATACGTTTCACCTTCAAATCTTTGCTTGCATTTCCTGCCAACTCCAACACTTCAGCAGTCAGATACTCCAGAATAGCTGCTGTATATACTGCAGCTGTTGCCCCAACTCTTCCATTTGCAGAAACCCTAGTCTTCAACAGACGGTGAACCCGTCCAACGGGAAACTGCAAGAAAGATAAGTTAAAATGCTCATATAAAAGTCACATAATTTTACTGAAAATATAAATTGAATTCCTATTTGTTCAAGCAAAAACAATATACCAGAGAAAAGGAGTTGATCTATGCTGTCTGAATCACCATTCAGTCTGGAAGTTTATGCAACAAAATTCAACAATGCCTATGTAAACACAACTGAAAAATTATCTGACCTCAATCATGAATCTTTTTTTTTTCCATTGAATTCTTTGCAACTCCTCCCTCAAAAAGTATCCTAAATTCATGCGTGTATTGGACAAAGAAAATATCTACCAACAGTGAATTACATCTATATTTCACTAATATTTGACATTGTGCCCTCGCATTTTAATTATCATACTCCTGGAGATCAGGAACCACAGATATGCCCAACAGAGAGATGCTTTTTTGTCACATTCAAACATGATGAAATGAGGGAAAAAATAAGTGATGCACTAACATCTACCCATATACATTGAAAATCTGTTTTGAGTTACCTTCCAGGCTTTATGAGTGGAAAATCTTAGACTCGTATTTCAATACAGAATCCCAAAAGTTGAGAAGCTTTGCGAGCAACAACAAACGGCCTAGACATTCCTAAGGTGAAGAAACACGACCTTAAGAGCTTATTAAGATGTCCCTTGCAAGAATTACCACATTTTCCAACAAACACCTACACACCCTCATTCACTTAAATGAATCCTCATTCCTTCATGTTATAAGAACCAAATCAAAAAGAAAAAGAACTGAGAATCTCTAGTTTTAGCCACCGAAACACGACACACACCCCTGTGAATTGGAGCTCAGACCCTTCTCCAAAAATCTCCCTCCCCAAATACCATTTACACCACATAAGGTAGAAAAAATGACAAAAGAGAAAGGATTAGAAAGGCATATTCGACCAAGATTTCCACACAATGCCATGTCACGAATGTTCACATCAGGTCTCAATTCATCAATCAAAACAGTCTCTAACAAAAAGATTTGAACTTTTTAACTTCCCATTAAAAAATAAAATAAGTCTACAAAAATCAAAGACATTTCTTCCACACTTTATTATATATATTCATTAACACAACAGCAACAGCACATACACCTATAGACCCAAAAAAGAGAGAGAGAGAGCGGGGCAGGAGGGATACCTGGAGACCAGCGCGAGAGGAGCGAGAGACGGGTTTCTTTTTATCTTTATCTTTATCTTTGTTATTGAGGGTAGATTTGCCTGCTGTAATCAACCCTTTTGCTCCTTTGCCCGACATTTTCCTGCCAACTTAACCCAAAAAAGATTAAAAAATTTAGAAATTAGGGTTTTCTGTGTGCAAAATCGAAATCGATGAAGGAGAAGAAGAAGATGATGGATAGATATGGCAGAAACAGAGACCCGAAAGAGGAACCAAAAACAGACTTCGAGAAAAGGAGAAAAGAGAGTCGCGACCTGAACTGATGGCTCCGTTTTAATTGCTGATATTTTTATTTTCGATTTGACTAAATTACCCTTGCTTTGTGTTCGGAATTACGGATTCGTATAGAAGCTCTCTAGCTCCTCGTCCTCGGATATTATTCAGTGGATAATGTTGTATCTTGTATTGTACAATGAGGCCCCATCCTCACTTTTACTTTAACTAGGAAAAGAAAATTCTTGCATATCTTTTGGAATATATATATATTATTTTTAATTTATTAAATTTATGAAAATAAATATATTTACACTTTATTATATTACATTTACATTTAGTGGTTAAATTTATAACAATATAAATATTGTATTTTTATTTATTAAATATAAAATACTTTAAATATGCACAATTCATTTTTTTAAAAAAAGATTAATTTACTATTAAAACATTGAAGAATCTACAAAAATGCAACTTTTTTTTTTGGTTTAACAAAAATGCAATTTTTTTTTTGAAACGAACAAAAATGCAACTTTAGAATACCGGAAAAGAGTTTTTTTTTTTTTTCCTTAACAACCAAAGAAAGAGTTTTTTTTTTCCTCAACAACCAAAGCAACCCACTACCCATTGACTTATTGATTATATTTGCAAATTAAAAGAACATATTAAATAAAACAAGATTAACAATGTTGATGCTGTGGCCGATATGAGGCGCAGCTCAATTAATTATTACGTTCAATTAGTTATTGCACTGAAGTTTTAAGAGTGAGATTTTAGGTTCAATTCCTGTATAGAGTATGCTTGTACTATTTATTTCCCCTGTTGTATGCTTCTACTGTTGATAAAAACAAATGGCACATGCATATAGATAGAGAGCTAACAGCTTGAGTAGGTTTAATAACAGGAACCCTCCATCCCCTTGTGGTGTTGGAAATTAACCATTTGTACTAGCTAAAAAAAAAATAGGCTTAATAATAGGGAAGGAAAAAAAACACAATTTCTAAAAGATACGTCCATTTTATTTCCATAGAAGGAAAAGGATGATATCAAAATGCTACAAGTACATGCCCACAGCTTCACACTCAAGCACAATACTAAAACAAACTGGTCGAATCTCCTAGTCAATTTAAAGCCTCGGTACTCAGTTCACTTTTACTTTGTCTGCAGTTTTCATTTCTTTGCTTATATGGACGCCCTCCTCCATCTTTTTTATGACATTGTCCATTGATTCTATTTGCCTTTTAATTTTCCACTCGGCCAGTTTCTGGAGAGTGAATCTTCTTCTCATCATGATTCTCCGGACATGTTTGCCATATTCTGATGGTTCCATCTTCAGATCCTGAAGCATAAGATTCTCCTCCAGGTGAGAATCGCACACAGTGAACAGGACCATGGTGACCCTTGTTGCATCCTGGATAGAGAAACAAAAACAAATTCATGATGACAATTAATAACTGAAACTCCAAAGACAAGCAAAATTTTAACCACAGAATACATCAAACTATACACATAATGATGATGCCATCTATGTGCACGGGTTCATCTGCCAAAAAGTAGTCTAAAGTAATTTACAAGTAACAAGGATAGCATAAATGAAATGTCAAGATAAGCTTATCAGATAGGCTTTGCTGAAAGACAGTAACCCATCTAATACATACAGCCCATCTGCCATTCAGCTTAGGATGATCCATTTTTCCCTCCTCCTTGTTTCCAACAACATCTGAAGCAGCCATTAACTCAATAACAAGTGCTTTGGTGGCAAAAGTTAATTAAGTCTAGGGATAACATTAATTAAGTACTCACAAAAAAAACTAGAACGTGTTACTGAGTGGACATTGGACAGTGGTTTCAAAGAAGCAAACAGTCTATTAAGTCCAACCAGTTAAAAAGACATACCTATCTGTTCTCCTGTATGGAAATCAAATAAATGGACCCACATATTTTCTCCACCAGCAACAAATTTATTACCAAGTTTTGGTTCCAATGAAGCTGATTCCACATTGCATGGCATATTGTAGCTCTTAACTAGACCAAAGCTGGAAATATACAAGAACGAATGTTACAGTCACGTCAACGAAGTTCACAAAGTTACAAATGAAGAATCCAGATTCGAGGAACTCA
The DNA here is from genome assembly GCA_949634005.1 of Mallotus japonicus. Taxonomy (NCBI): domain Eukaryota; kingdom Viridiplantae; phylum Streptophyta; class Magnoliopsida; order Malpighiales; family Euphorbiaceae; genus Mallotus; species Mallotus japonicus. The sequence continues at coordinate 3,161 of CATIWK010312961.1, read as the reverse complement.
CTGATTTGCATCCCAAAACTTAACGGTAGACCCATCAGCAGTAGTTATGTAGCGGCCATCCCGACTTACTTCAGCACTTGTCACAGGAGACTTTGTCTCAAGTGTTTGAACAATGTTGCCACCTCTTGTGTCCCATAACCTACAGTCACAAATTGGGAGGACATTGTGCAAATGATTATTCAAGTATAGACAATGATTAAATGATACTGCAATTACTTTCATGCATTAGCAAAGATGAAATAATAATGAGACCTATCAGACATAAGGTACAAATCAGACAGAAATCAACAATCTTGTATAAATCTCACAAAAAAACCAAATTAACAGTATGCTGCTTCAAACGAGTGACTGATTACTATAATCTATTACATTATGCTTCATACAAGGGAACTAAGTGGTGATTTTGGTGAAGCCACTATGCAATGTTTGGAATTAAGAATAATGAGTTTTCTGGAGGTCTTACAATCAACTTTACAGGATAGATATGCAATTAAATCAATTTACTTGTATGCACCAAATTAAACATCTCCTCATTTAGTTGTCTAGCTTAAGTGTATTTAAAAGGCAATATGTTTTGAAGGTAGCTGATATGAGGTCCTTCATATAAGGCCATGGGAGGGCTAACATGCAAGAATATGTAAGAATATTTCCATTATGAAGCAATGAACGCTTGCATGAGCCAATAAGGCTTTCTGTCACCATCCAGTTGCAGTTAAGAAAAACAGCCTTTAAACTTAAATAATTTTGTAATGGCTGAGATTACCATATTGAATGATTTCTGCATTTTTTTTTTTTTGCTTTTTCGACTGAAGCAACAACATATGTTCTCATGGCAGTATCTAGACATTTCAATTGTTAACTAACAGGCAAAACCTAGTTCAACCAGTGAATAAACACAAAACTACCCCAACTGGAAAGAATGAGAAGATTCAACATAGCAGTGTACCAAACTGAATCATTTTATCATCATTCACCTCACACCACCCATATCAGTACAAGAACTTAATATGGTTTGGTCATTGTGAAGCCATGCAACAGTTCTGACTGAACCAGGTGCACTGTTAACTTCTCTTGGAGGTGCATCTGGGCGATTCAAGTCAAATATGCGAAGAATTTTCTCCATTCCACCAGTGAGTAGAAGGTGTGTATCCTGAACAAAGAGCAACTTAGACCCTCTATGCACTTATTAATATATATCACATTAAATAAGTGCAAAACCCATTAATACCTTTGGTAGAACTAAAATACAAATGTAATGACTGAAAACACACTAAAGCAGGAGTCTCTCAATGAATTGAAAAAAGTAACCTTAGGTTTTTGAAAACTGAGAGCTAAGAAGGTATAAAGATATCTTTATAACTTAAGTCTTCAAAACCAAATTCCACTACCTACGACAATATTCAAATCAAGTACAGACACCTCAGGAGTAGCAAAAGGACACACATGGGCATGTAACTAAAGAACAAAGCGAATGCTAAATCTAGACCAAGCTCCAGCATGTAAGAGGTGGGAACTCCCCTAATAGTTTGTCTTCATAAAGAACCACAACTTCTGATGTAATTCAAGAAAAGTAGAATAATTTATAGAGAGAAATAAATAAGTTTAAGCATTTAATTCTATTGAAAGACATGACCAAAACCTCAAAGGCACTTGAAAACAGTAATGAGCATAAAATGTGGTTATATGCTTCTAATTATTCTGAGTTTTTGGTACAACTTTTTAAAAGAGATTATTTGATAACTTCTATTACTTCAATTATACACCTCTTGCATCAAATAACTTTGCTATTGAATGCATATGAATTATACATATTACAGAGACACACGGGCATGATCACACACACACACACACACTCGAAGTTCAAAAATTTCTTTTTGTGCCAATGATAAAGCGTTTCCATCTTTAAGTCATGAGAATAATATTAAAATAGACACATAAAACAAACAAATTTTGAAACAGAAAACAATCTAATCCAACCTCTGAAAATGCACATGCCCGGACAATGTGCTTATGCTCGAAAGAGTGCAGTGCATCCCCAGTCAATGCATCCCACAATTTCCTGAAAACAATAAAATAGCATCATTCAATACAAGAGAGGGGAGCACAAAACTCAAAGTGCAATTATCTTAAAGAAACAAACACACATAATATTTTTAACGAACTTCAGTTGCAAATATTGCCCATGAATTTTTCAAAGTGCACAAAACTTTGACGGTAACAAGCTCAATTACATACGCTGTAAAATCTGCAGAAGCAGATGCGGCACGTAAAGCATTAGAATCCAGGGAACAACTCCAGACTGCACCTTTATGTCCTTCAAAGGTCCCAATCCAATCTCCAGTCTCCCCATTTCTCAACATTGGGTTAGAATCTGAATTTCAAAGAACTAAATTTGAAAGATTGAAAGTGGAGAACTTTTCCACCACAAAGGGCCAGAATTGGCACTCTTAACATAAGACGCAACCAGTAAGTGCCCAAGGAAAAAACATTTATGTCAGGTAGATAAATAAAAATTGAACTTGGACCCCGATTTATGGTTAATGAGATTCTAAAGCAAATCAAGGATAGAAAACTCAAACCCAGTATTTTATGACATGATAACAAAAACATCAGGGGTTATTGACAATTAACAAAAAGCAAATCACCCGTACAAATCAAACACAATTTCAAATTTGCACTTGCAGATGACAGATGAGCACTAAATAAATGACCTTCAGCGATCACTAAATGAGCAATAAAAGACAACCAATTCAAAATTTGGGCAATTGAATACAATTTCCCAGCTAAAAACAGGCAACAGAAGGAGAAAAAACACTTACAAACTCCTATTAAATAACTATTCAAAGAAAACCCACTTCAACAAAGATGTAATTGCATCAAAATTCAGAACTAAACATAGAAGAAAAAAAAAATTAAGCATACCTTTGCTGGCACTGATGAGAAAAAACCCATCAGGAGTAACAGGACTGTAAAACAAATCCACAACAGGACGTGAATGCCCATGACAAACTAAAGGCACCGTCACTTTCTTCTTATCCATTTCCCTCTTAATAAAAACAACAACAACAAATTCAAAACAAAAGAACCCAAAAACCGAAAACCCTAAAAAGATCAAAACTTTAGGGAAATCTTTCCTTCTTTTTCCTCCTTTGTTTTCTCTG
>CATIWK010312948.1:0-10639 GCA_949634005.1 Mallotus japonicus | reverse complement strand
ATACTCTTGCTTTACATTTCTTTCAAATAATCCCTAATTTAATCACCCAGTTCAATTAGTCTTGAAAAGAGGAGAAAATGAAGATTACAGTGAAAATGAAGATTTCACCAATGAGATCAATGGCAGCCTGAATAGCTTTCTCTTCATTCAAAGGGCGTATCTCAACATCTATAGCATGGCTATATATACTCCTCTGCATTTGAGTCGTCAATCTATAATTTGCATGTTTATTCCAATATAATCAAATCGTTAACATTGCCCAAAAATCGACAAATTGAAAAAAAAATATGAAGAAATTACTTGAGCCAATGTTGATGATGAACAGTCATTACTTTGGATGAATAGCTGCTTGTTGCTTGAGCTGAGGAACAAACAAAAACTCTCCCTAAAAACTCAAAATTCATTTTCCATGTTATCATCATAATCAAACTTAAGAGAAGGGAAAATGAAAAGAAGAAAAAAAAAAGGAAAAGCCAAACTCAATTTGAGAAGTTCTTCCTGAACTTCGAACGTCCTTATTTGCCCATTTTAGAATATCGGCACCAGTTACTTCCCTTGAGAGTGAGTTCTCTTCAAAAGTTGAAGTATATTATATCTCATCAACTGCTATAAGAAAGCTGAAACAGATATAATCAGTTTAAGCAAATTCATAAGAAGGTGGGAGTTGCAGCTGTAACCGATGCTGTTGGTACTCCCAAAAGTCACATCGGTTTCAAATCCATTCATTTGCCACAGGTTTACCCTGAAATAACGGAAACAACACCATAGCAAACATAGGTTGCTTTGCAGCTACATAGTGCCACATGGCACTCTTTTACACTCTAATAAACCAAAGAAATGCAGAGAAACAACAGGCTGCATACCCAGCCTACATAGTGCCACATGGCACTAATAATGAGGTGGCAAAATTCATGAAGCTAACTATTATATATTGTATATAGATAATGTCCCACCGCATATATATTGGGCATATACCTACTTATTTGTATATATAATAGTATTTGTCTACCAATTGGATTCATTTCAATATGCATAATATTCGTCTCATCAAGTTTGAGACTATCAATCTACATCTTATAATTAACTTTAGGAATGATAGCTCGAGATCACAACAACAGCATAATCTTCACTTCTAAGAAAAAATTCCATCATATGACCATCCCTATAGTTCTTGAAGTAATGGCTCTAAGAGAAGCTTACAAACAGTGTATAATTAGGAATCTATAACATGTTATCTTTGAAGGAGACTACAAGGTGTCATGGGTTCCAGGTCTAGCCCTGACATTCTGAAAATAATAAAAGAGAATTTTAAAAATGTTTTTCTATTTCATTCCACTAAAAGAATTACAATATATAAACACCAAGAATAATCATATCCCTTAATCTGAGGGTCTAATATAGCAAGAATAATCATATCCCTTAATCCTAGGCCTAATATAGGAAGAAATACAACAAGAATATATACAACAGTAATAATAATCCTAGAGAGGTAATCAAAGGATCTTCAATACATAGCCCTAACTATACAAGTATACAAATATGCTAAATAAGGAAATAAGAATATAAATCCTATTAACATCCCCCTTAAATTGATGCGGGTAAGTCCATCAGCATCAATTTGCTACTAAGAAACTTATGTCGCTGGCGAGTCAAAGCTTTTGTAAAGACATCAGCTATTTAAATATCAGTAGTAAAATGAGGAAGAGTGATAACACTACGAGTAAAGGCTTCCTGAATGTAATGACAGTCCACCTTTATATGCTTTGTATGTTCATAATATACTGGATTAGCAGCAATTTGAATGGCACTAGTATTATCACCATGAAGCGGAGTATGATCAATTTAAGGAAATCTAAGCTCAAAAAGGAGACCATGTAACCACACAATTTCATAACAAGCTGCAGACATGACTCTATACTCAGCCTCCATGGAAGATTCAGAGACACAATCATGCTTCTTACACTTTCAAGAAATCAAGGCATCTTAAGAAAAATGCACCAACCTGTTGTAGATTTCCTAGTGTTTAGGTATCCGGCCCAATCTGCGTCACTATATACAATCAAATGAAGAGAAAATCTTGTTGGAAAGAACAACCCAAGAGTAGGTGACCTAATTAAGTATCAAATAATACGACGAACTGCAATAAGATGAAGATGGCGAGGTGATTGCATAAATTTACTAATTGTATGGACAACATATGAGATATTAAGCCTAGTAATTGTAAGGTAGATAAGGGATGCGGACCAGATAACCCTATAGTACATTGAGTGATTGGATAATGACAAAAGGGTTAAGGTGTGGAACAATGCTTCAAAAGGCCATAACTTTTGACTTAAAATAAGTTACGGGGCCCATAATATATTAAATGAAGCTTATTAAAAGATCTATCTGGATGACATTTTTCAAGCCTAAAATCAACTGTTTAAAGCTACTTTTTATGCTTCGAAGTTTTGTGTCTAGTTTTTATTTATTTTGATATTTTGTTTGGCCTTTTTTCCCTTTTCTTTTTAGGGTTTCATCTTAAACATTATTTAATCATCTTGTTTTATGGGAAAAGATAGCTTTTGATAATTTTAATATAGATTTTCTATTTTTCCAAATCTTAATATTCTTGTGAATCAACAAGTTTGATGCTTATTACGTGGTATTTTCAAATCAATAGGTTATAGAATATTGAATTTTTGGCATTCTTATTTGAATTAATGGACTTTCAATAATTATCCCTATTTTCTATGAGCTTTCGCTACATCAATAAGACTACCAACAAGTCGCCTATATAAAAAAATGATCAGGCAAAAGCTCACCCTCATCTTTTTAGTATTTTACATTCACCTTCATTGGTGTATCAATAGTAGCATCATCCTTTAAACTAGCTAATTCAATGAGATCTTGGATATATTTATGTTGATTCAAGAACAAACCATGGTCTCGAGAGTGAACCTTTAGCCCCAAAAAATATGTGAGATGCCTAAGATATTTTTCATTTGAAATGTACTATGCAACATTTTTTAAGCTTAGTAATCAACCCATTGTCATTACCAGTGATGATAATATCATCAATATATACTAAGAGAAAGACCATACTAGTGGCTATCTTATGAAAGAAGAGAGATGAATCATATTGACTTAGTGTGGAAGACAAGTTAAGAAGAGTATTATGAAACCTATCAAACCAGGCTTGAAGGGCCTGCTTCAACCCATACAATGGGCACCTTAGCTTGGAAACCTCATGAGGAGACGTTAGTGACATACCGGGTGGAAGTTTCATGTAAATATGTTCTTTAAGGTCCTTATTCAAGAAGGTATTTCTTATATCCATCTTATGTAAAGGCCAAGACTATGAGGATACAATAGCTAAAATGGTTCTCACCATGGTCATCTTAGCAACTAGAGCAAATGTTTCTTCATAGTCGAGGCCATATTCTTGTTTATTGCCAAGAGCAACCAATTGAGCTTTGTATCTATCTAAAGAGCCATCAAACTAAAGTTTCACAATATAAACCCACTTACTACCAATTGGCTTAACATTTGGAGGACAAGGAATAATATCCCAACTATGGTTTTCTACAAGTGCTTGAAGTTCTACTTCTAGGCTTGTTACTAACACTCATATTCCATAACCTGTTTATAATAAATGGGAATAGAAATAGAAGACAAAGTAGTAGACATAGACATAAAGGTTGAAAAACCATACCTATCAAGAGGTTTATGAGTTTTAGAGCTTCTCTAACGAGGAGGAAGATCATTAGAAATGGGTAGAACAAGATTAGATGCCGCAGGAAGGTCTAGAGGAACCTCAGTAAGACCTATAGGAGGATCAGATGCGAGAGGAGTGTGTCTATAATAAACATAATCAAGTTTAAATTTTTATACTAGTGTTGGCGACTCAGGAAAGTGTGGTAAAACAGATAGTGCATGGCTGATTTTTTTTAAAAAAAGTACATTCCTAGAGACATGAATACGATGGATATGAGGATCATAACAAAGAAAGCCTCTTTTGGGTTTCAACATATCTTAATAAAGCACAATGACATATTGGGTAGAAAGTTTATTTCTCTCATGGGTAGGAAGGTGAACAAAATGTATACATCCAAAAATATAAAGATTTGAATATTTGGTGCATGCCCAAATAAGCAAAAGTAGGGAGAATCATTGTTCAGAATGGGAGATGGTAATCTGTTGATGAAATAAACAACAGTAGATAAAGCTTCACACAAAAAATGAGTAGGAACATAAGACTCAATTAATAGAGTTCAAACAATTTTAAGAAGGTGACAATTCTTTCTTTCAGCCACACCATTTTGTTGTGGAGTAAAAGGACAAGAATATTGTGATATGATTCAATGTCTTTGAAGAAAAAATTAAAATTTTTATTTGACATATATTCACCACATGAATCATATTGCAAAATTTTAATTTTGGCAAAAAATTATGTTTCAAATAAAGTAAGAAAGACTTTAAACACAAAGAAAACCTCACTTTTAGATTGAAGAAAGTACACCCAAGTAAAGCGAGTGAAATCATCGATATATGCAATAAAGTATTTATAATGTTCATGAGAAATTATAGGTACAATACCCCATACATCAGTATATGTACAAGATCAGAAGGTTTGGTGGTATGAGTTTTATGTAATGGAAATGGAAGTGTTTTGCTTTTGCCAAGTTTACAAGATGCACAATCAATAATATCATTATTAGAAGTTGATATTTTATTCCGAAGTAAACCAGATTTGAGCAAGACGCAAAGTACATGAGACTTGGGGTGCCCTAAATGCCTATGCCACACCTAATTATCACATTGAACATCATTACAAGCAACATAATTTAACTCTGGGGGATAGAAGCAGTGGAAAGAGACATCCCACTTTAGGTCCCTTCTTGATCATCTTCCCGGTCACTTGATCTTACACAACACAACCAGAATGTGAAAATTGAACAGTACAATTATTGTTAACTAATTAGCCAACAGATATAAGATTAATAGACAGCTTAGGAGACACAAAAATAATATTGAAAGAGGTTAAAATATCACTAATAGTTGTGATAGGTAACAAATTACCATTGACTGTATGAATATGAAGATTTTTCTTATATTTTTGGACATTAATAAGAGGTAAGACAATGTTGGTCATGTGATTGGAAGCACTAGAATCAAAATACCAAGGTTTAGGAGTATAATTGTTGTTACCTGAAATACCTAAAGCAGAAAAGGCAACAATTATCATTTGTTGGACCACTTCAGGAGTAATAAAAGACTGAACAGGACTAGGAAGATAGGGATTAGAAGACATGGCAGCATGACTGAAAGCACTCGAGGAACTAACCAAGACATTGTAGGTAGTTTCAGATTTCTTTTGGGGCCTGAGTAGGACAATATTTAATGATATGCCCTATTGTCTTACAATAATTACAGAATTTCTTAGAGCAATTAGTGGAAATATGCCCAAATATTTCGTAACTATAGCACTGGACATTAGTCATATCTTTGCCTCCTTTAGACTTCCCTTAAATAGCATAGGCAACAGGAATTGGAGTAGACTTTTGAGCTTTCTGCTCCATGATAGCTTGTGTAATGATCTGTTGTTCTTCTCTGAGAAGCTTCCCTACACAAATATCCAGTGGAGGAACTAGATCTTTATTCATTAGGTTGGACCTAATTGCTTTAAACTCCCCTCTTAACTTCATTAAAAATCGGTCATACTTGCTAGTCTCATGCACACTTTGGATAGCAATGAGTCCTTCAAGAGGAACACTTGCATATACAATATCTATGTACTCAGCCCAAAGATTCCTAAAGGAAGAATAAAACTCTTGGATTAACATACTGCTTTGAATGAGTTGACCCAATTCAAGTTCCAATTGAAACCTTCGTGTTGTGTTGCTTTGGTTGTAAACTATCTTCAAGTAACCCTACATTTCTTTAGAGGTTTTATAAGGCTTGAGGTTGAGAAGTATTGAGGCTTCCACATTTCCCAGAATCCAAGACATAATCTAAGCATCCTTCACCTCCCATTTCACATATTTTTCCTTCTCATTCTCTCTATCAGGTGCAAGATTTGTCCCATCAATATAACCCTATAATTCCTTTCCTTTGATGAAGATCTAAAATTAAAACACCCAGGCAGAGTAGTTCTTGCCATTAAATCGAACAAGAAAATGTTCAGATCGTTCTAAGGACATAACTCAATTAGAAACAAGAACTAAGAGATCAGGTCAACAAAAATAGAATAGAAGAACACGAATAACCAAAAACTAATATCTAGAAGCTAGACAAGTAACCAGACACAAGATGAAATGATTTCAGAGTTTTGGCTTTGATGCCATGATAATAATAAAAAAGAATTTTTGAAAATGTTTTTTTGTTTCATTCCACTAAAAGAATTACAATATATAGACATCAAGAATAATCATATCCTTTAATCCTAGGGTCTAATTAGGGGTTTGCAAGACCTGCCCCGAATTGAACAGACCCGAGTCGATTCGATTTCCATTTCTACAAATATAAAAGTTTTCAGTCGGTACCCAACCCGACCTAAAACCCAAAATTTAGTATTAATATGTACATAATTTCTATAAATATGTAACAATATGTGCTTATGGAACAATGGTGAGACATATGTGAGACTAATAATACTTAGTGTAAAAATCCCACAATCAACACTCTTTTTTAGTGTAAAAATACTAAAAAATGGCACTGCTGGGACTCGAACCAAGGTCCCCAACAAGGAAAGCACGCATCAATTTTGTTAGGATACCAAGCATTTCATTATTTTTTGTTTTTTTTTCTTTTATTATATATTCAAGTAACCGTAAACCCGACCGACACCCGACAACAAAAATCGCAGTTCAATTAGGTTTTGAGTTTTTGAAAATTCAAAAACCCGACCCGTTCGAACCCACCCGTTGCTCACCCCTAGGTCTAATATGGCAAGAATAAGCATATTCCTTAATCTTAGGCCTAATATAGGAAGAAATACAGCAAGAATTACTGTAAGAATATATACAACAATAATGACAATCCTAGAGTGGTAATCAAGGGATCTTCAACACAGCCCTAACTATACAACTATACAAATATGCTAAAAAAGGAAAGAAGAATATAAATCCATTGACACATTCGACCCGTGTGGCACCTAAACTTTCCCATGTTTAGGCCAATCAAACCCAATAAGTATGCTTCCAATCTTAGTCCAAGTGTTGACAAACCTAATCAACATCGCATATGCAATGTCTCCTTTATTTCTAAGTTCACACATACAGTCTCACATTTGTTTCAATAAGTTGGGACTCTAGTAGTAATCTTATATGTTTACTAGAAAGTTTGTCCGCGCTTTGCCGCAGGTATAGTACAGACCTCAAGTCTTTATTTAATATAGACATTAAGTTTGTATTTATTATTTAATACGGACATTAATAAGTTCATGTTCATGTGAAAAAAGGAAGACCAAATACATAAAAATAAAAAATAATGTCAATTTTTGTCTTCATTAGGGTCATCAAGTTTGCAAGGAAAAGGAAAAATTAATTAAAATTATATTTTTTTTAACAAATATTTGGTGATAATTCCAATAAAAACTACAAAATGGAAATACAAATAACAATTATTTGGTGATTCTATTATAAAATGGCCAAATTAAAAGATTTAAATTTAAAATATTAAATTTGACAAAAAAAATAAATATTAAGTTTTTTTGGCGGGATTGAAAAATTTTAAATAAGACATTTTATCAGCACATAGAATTTTTTATATTAAATTTATTAGTACATAGTGTTTTTGCTAAACATAATTGTTAAAATAGAAGGTTTGAATTTTTATTCCCTAAAGTACTTATTTTGGACTGCTTGAATTTTATTTTTATTTACTTGAACTACATGCGTAACATCAAAAAAAAAATATATATATATATTATTCTAATCAATTAAATTATTATGCATGATTTTATATTTTGTGATTGACACTTTAATTATTGTTAAAATAGAAGATGTAAATACTGTTCGCGGCAAAACGCAGATAATCTTTCTCGTATTTTATAAGACCGATGAAATTTATAATTTGATTATGATATGTCTCCCAGCATGTGACTGATAGACATATTTTCTTGTTAATTGGATGATTTTCTGAGTAATTGGCAAATATGACTTCATTTCAATTTTTTTTCCTGAATAATCCATTTTCAAAAATAGATACAAACTGCCAAGCACAAGTCCAGGAATCTAATGAAGAGAATTAGGGGATGTTTGGTTCGTACTCCGGAATCGAAATCGGAATGGGAATGGGAATGAAAATGAATGGGAAAGGGAATGAAAATTCGAAAAAGGTGTTTAGTTTCACTAGGGAATGGTAATGAGAATGAGAATCAAATATCATTTAACAACTAAAATTTCTTTTATGAAAAAATATTTTTGTAATTATTTTTTATATATTCAAATTAACATTATAATTATTTTTATATTAAAAATTAATATTATAATGATGTATTATAAAATATTTTTAAAATATTTATTTATAAAAATGTTATTATAATTTTTTAAAAAATTTTAAATAAATATTTACTTTTGATAAATATTTTTTATTCAAACATTTAATGCATATTTTTATTAATTTATATGTTTTATTTAAAAATTTTTAAAAATAAATGTTAATATTTAAATGTTTGATCAATTTATAATTGATTTGACTTGATTTTCAACGAATCAAAAGTCATTCCTTAAGAAGAAAAGAGGAATGGTGATTTCCATTGATGGGGAAATCACATTCCCATGGGAATCACCATTCCCATTTTTATATTAATTTTAACCAATCAAACACTAGAAATCAGAATGGTGATTTAACTTGATTTTCAAGGAATCAAAAGTCATTCCTTAAGAAGAAATAGGGAATGGTGATTCCTATTGATGGGGAATCACATTCCCATTTCTATATTAATTTTAGCCAATCAAACACTAGAAATCGTCCATTTCAATTCCGATTTCCACCCTATTTTTTACTAAACAATTGCACCCTTAGAGAATGAAGAGAATAGGTCTTCTAATGCAATGGGCAAGTGAAATGACAAATAAACGAAAGCAAATGGTGCTGTGTTTTCTTGGGACGGTGGAGGGCAAATAAGTAAAAACGAAAAGAAAAGAGGAAGACTTCATAAACGGTGTCATTTTCACAAAAGATGCTGTTTTTTTTTTTTTGAAAACAAAACACAGTGGCTCTTTAGTAAATAAGATGAAATCAATGGACACAAATTGTACTGTAGATGAACAGTGTCAATTTAGTGATAAGATAAATATATTAATAGATTTGAATGACCAAATTTCTATCTTTGACAAGAAAAAAAAAACTTTAGGAATAAGGGAAAAAGGATGAAATTAGACACAGAGACTTCCATTTAAGTTTTAAATGAGTCGAAATACTCATAAGTTTTATCCTATGAAACTGATGAATAAACTCAAATAAAAATTGGTATTCCTAAACTAACTCATAATTTTAAGGTATTAATAGTTTGATATTGAATAAATAAGATATACATTTTTAAAATTTATATTAAATAAAAATATTTCAAAAATATATTATTAAATCATAATTAATTTTTACTAAATATATTATACTTTATTTAATAAATACTTTATTTTTAGTTGTAAATGAATAATTTTAATTTATAATTTATATTTTTTTAAAATTTATTTAGATTTTTTAGACTCGTGAACATCTTACAAGTAATGAATTTAGTTCGAATTTGGCTTGATAATAAATGAACCAAATTTGAACTAGTCAAAGTTCGATTCAGTCCGACACATTTATGCCCTTATTTCTATTTGAATCCAGTTATTTTTCCCATTAAAATGATACAATTCTCATTTTGAACTTATATTGATGGATGAGAATATTAATTTTTCTCAATGACCACATCCAATTAAAAAAATATTATTTATAAAAATATTATATTTTTATTCCAAAAATATAAATTTATTTTGACTCGAACATATTAAGAAAATGTAGCTAACATAATTTGTGTACATTTCATTTTTAATATATTGTTTAAGTAGATATTAGATAAATTAATATTATATTACTACAAATTGTGTAGCTTGGATAAACGTATATATTTTTAATAAAAAAATTATTAGTAAATTATTTATTTTTAAAAAAAAATATATCTATAATATATATAAATGTACAAAGTGGAGAGGTACAAAGAAATTTTCAAAATAATCCACATCATTTAATATATAAAAATCAAATAATTTTATAATTTATTAATTAAAATTAAATTAAATTAAAATATAATTTAAATTGCATTTTCTATTTTGATTTGATTAACTTCTATTTAATATATATATAAACCAACTAAATAGTATCTTCAATTTTAATTTAAATAAAATTATATTTTATGATACCTTATAATCAAGTATCCTATTCTAATAAGGATTATAATTCACCAAAGAGGAGGATTACTTAGAGAAGAAGAATACTCAATTAGGAAGAAGCTCAATAAGGAAGTCTCTTCTCTCCTAAACAAGGCAATCCCTACTCAACAAGGAATCCTATTCCTAAGAGGTTTGAGTCAATCTTTCTCTATATATACATCTCATCATATGGGGGAGAGATCATTCATTCAACATTCACACATCTTCTAATATTCTCA
>CATIWK010312939.1:0-21339 GCA_949634005.1 Mallotus japonicus | reverse complement strand
ATTTTTATTTTAATAATAGTAATAATAATAATAATGATAATAATAATAGAAAAAAAAATCATTTGTTTAAAAATGCTCCAACACAAATTTTAAAATGCATATATGTATATAATACGCACACACCTTTGTATACATGTATAATTGAATAAAATCAAAACTAAAAAAATTTTAACAAAACTAATAATGTTAAAATAAATAATTAACTACCAAATAATAATTTAATCAACTAATTAATAAATTTCAAATTAAATATATCTTATTAACACTGCAAATCTCACTTTAAAATATTAAATTTTAAAATGAAAATCGGGTCATAACAACCCTGGCCAATGTTGTTTTACCTATGCCACTCATACCCTAGATTCCGACCATTTGAACAGCAGTATATGACTCCAGAGCTAATATTGTCTCCAATTCTATAATGTGAGAATCCATTCCTACAAATTTAAATATTGTTACTTGATGTCTCAATCACAAGTAATTAAGGAAATAAATATATGATGGAGGATTTCAATTCAACATGGATAGGGTTACCTAAATAAGTATATATTTTTTCTTGTCAAATAAATTTATTAAAGCTAGGTTCATTTCTTGCTTTTAGGAACCTTTTAAGCATTACTAACAACCACTGAAATTAGCTGATAGGGGTTATTTCACTTAAAAAATGTTACATAGTCTAGTGGCTCTAAATACTAATGATTTAGATGCGAAAAAAGAAGCAAGCTTTTATTCTCTAAGACATATATGCATATAAACTACAGAGCTAATAAGTAGATTAAAATATGCTAAGTAATTACCATTGATATGAATCCCACCCACAAAGGCCACTTTTGTTAGAGCTTATGTGCCATAGATGGTGTTTACGCCTTTCAACGTTAGCGCTTGATAAAGAGATCCAACAAAGGTACTACTTTCGATATCTGCATTTTAAATGCTCAAGAAAATATTTCCCTTCTGTTGGGATTCCGTGATCCATAACGCAGCGGAAAACAAAACTTTTAACCATGAAAACCCTAAAATCGGATCCATGTAATTCGAATTAGTTCGATTGAAAGGGTTTCCAAACACTCACCAAAACGATCTTATGGCAAGATAATTGGAAGGAAGAGAGGGGGTTTACTTCTGTGACACTCTACCTCGAGCTTTTAATGTCTTCTTGTCTAATTAAGACGCCGCCAATAAGACCACGTCCTCTACTGGTATCCACACGATCAAGGTGACCAAAGGGGAGTTAGTGTGCTATCACCTTTTTGTCTCACAAGATGCTTTCTCTCTATGTGTTTTCTTTTCACAAAAGAAGTAGTAGAAGGAAGAGAGTGATTGCCTTATCAAACCCTAGAGAAAAAGATGTTTATATATACATCCTTTCTAAGGTTTCTCAAATCTCTTACTTACCAAAACAATTTTTGGTAAGATTAAACTCCCTTTTCTACTTTGATTCTAATTCCAAATTAGAATCATTTCCTATTTATTTAGATAACTCTTACCTTAAATAAATTAGGAAGTAAATAAATAAATAAATAATATATATATATATTCACTAATTTATTTAATCTTTCATAGAGATAATTAATGGGTTAATTAACCCAAGTCTGCTTTGGGCTTGTTCTAAGTGTGCGATCTTGTAGGTTCACACAACGTTGGCAGTGGACCTAAAATTTCCATTTTAGCCCACAAGTCATAATTGGTCTCTAGCAAGACTTTATGACTACCCAAGTTGTGTGAAGGCTGATAATTCAACATAACCTAATACACAGTGTGTACTATAGTCCTTTTGTCACATGATATCCTAATTGAACATAAGGCATGGATTATGTCATCCTTATATCATTCAATTATATTGTTTCTCGATCCCAAGAAGACTGATACTGATAACTCTTTATTTGATATTGATCTCTTTATCTGATATTTATCTCTTTATCAATACATTCTAGCATGGCCATGCATTTCTCTTCAGTCTTAAAATAACTGAGGGAAAAATTCCATCTTAATCATTGACATTCCTCACACAACTCATTTTATATCCAATCACAACAAGTTTTACCATCCGGTTAAAGATGATGTATGGATGTGTCAAAATACGAAACTTATCATTCAGGAAACTATGGTGATTTTAGGTCAAAGGACTCAAATAATACTACTGTGATGAGAATTACCTATAATAATAATCCATGTGATATTCTCATAGTGGGTCGATCCAGTATATCATTTCTCTAAATATGTTCCTATAAGTTTGACTTAATATCTCATATACATGATTAGTAAAACATAATCATCAATCAACCTCATACTAGTCTTTATTCATTGTTGTTCCCACAATAATAATCGACTAGGGATATTTAGATTAGAATTCAAGTATCACCTAAGAGTTTTACTATCAAGTCACATACTTAATGACCTTAGGCAGAATTAACTAACCAAGGATAATGTTAGAATTAACCAGTAATAATAAAAATGCCTATTTATTAATAAAATTATGACAAAGTCAAAGTATGGCCATTACATAATTGACCTAGGGCATAACACTAACACCTTCTTCCATTTAGAAGTGAAACCTTCTTTGAGTGAAGAAAATGGAAGGCTAACTTGGCTGCTAATGGAATCCATGGCAAGGTACAGACTTGTTGACTACGCAGGAAACCTGTTATTATCAAAGTTTAGTAGCAATTGATCATAGTATAATTGGTGTGTGTAACTTTTTAATTTTTGCTATATTAATGGTCAGACATTTTTTTTACAATTGAGTATTTAAATTTACTAATTTTGTATCATTTAAGTGGTTCTAGCTATTGTAAGGTGGCCTGAGTGTACAATCAGCATAAATGGGTCCCGCTTTAGCCATGCAGTATGTCGTGTCATTATATATATGTGTAAATTAAATTAAAAGTCTAAAATTCCCCCATGCTAGGGGTTTCAAGAAAAAAAAACTTGGAGAACCAAAGAACACTCAAAACCACTCTTTAATGCCCCGTGAAGAACACACTAAAAAATTCCTTTTTTCTTCTTCTTTTTCGCTAAAAAATATTACCTTTTTCTGCAAAAAAAAAAAATGGGAATTCATTTAGCATTAGTAATTGAAGAAGAAGTAACAATTAATAATAACACTTCAAATTTTTATCTTAATATTCTAAAAGATCCCATCTTGTGTTAATAGTGTTTGGTCTTTATATTAAGACTTTTGTGTCCTCTCCTTGTGTTGAATCCATTCAAAATCACCCATAATACAAAACGTAGAAATTGTTTTTTGATTCTTGAGTTGATTCTCAAATGGAAAAATCTAGGTATGGTAGAGACGGTATTTGCAGGTCATTAAGACATGTTCTTGTTCTTCCTAAAGATCCCAATCTTTCAATGTTTTCATTTCTTTTTTAGAAATTCCAGTTCTTACTCTCATAAACTAGCTCTTATTGATGCAAATTTATCAAAGACCCTATTTTTTTCATTGTTAAAATCCATTGTTATTAAGGTCTCTCATGGTTTGCTTCATTTGGGCATCTCTAAAAATGATGTTATTTTGACCTTGGCTCTTAGTTCTTATCAATTTCTTATTTTTTTTATTTTTTTCTTAGTTGTTGGTGACATTGGTGCTTTGCAACAACTGCAGATCCTCTTTATATAACTACAGAGCTTTTGAAATAAATAAAAGATTCTAAGATGCTCTGTGTGGTTTCGGGGCTATGGTATAACTGAGACTACCGATGTTACTTTAGTGTTGAATCTAAAAGTAGGAACTTAAAATTCAGGTTCTGCTAGAGCACTTCCTGGTGGAATTAGCTGGACACGGGCTGGTGCTTTTGATTTTACAATTATAAAGGAAAACCAAGGATTGCCCCAATGGCAACAACAGCACTGATTGACACCAAACCCACCACCTTACAATGGCTCTACTCCTATTTCATAGTTCCATTGTTAAGCCTTTTTTTTTTGTTGCACAAGTAGAAGATATAAGATAATTCAATGGTGATAAGAGTGAATGGATGACTGAGAAAGAATCTATAATTTTTTTGCTGGGATTTTTCAGGGCATCTTCTCTTCTTGTGGGCTCTTCGAGCTTTCAGTCCATGTTGATGTTGTAGTTTTTTTTTCCTCATAAATATTCTTTGTACTCGGTATAGTTTGTTTGATGATTCTTTATTTGGGTAATATTGATTGTGTGCTAAATTGATTTCTCAAAACCTATAACGGAGGTGGTGGTCGTGCTTTATAGCTAGGTGGAGATGATTTAAGGTTCTTTGGTTCTTTATTATATTTTTTTTTTCAAAACCAAATTCCTAGCATGAGGCATTTTACATGTTTAGTATAACTTGTGCATGTGTATGGTGACATGACATACTACATAGCTAAAAGCTGGATTTACTTATGATGACTGTACACTCAGGCCACCTTATATCGGTCATAACCACTTAAATGATACAAAATTAGTGAGTTTAAACACTCAATTGCAAAAAGTAAAATTCTGACCACTAAAATAGCAAAAATTAAAAAGTTTACATACCCATTGTGCAATTCTTCCTATTTTTTATACCAAGGAATCTAAATGTGTCTTATTTTAAGTAGCTAACTTGAATAAACTAAGCTATTATTAATAATTTATAGACTACAAGATGCCTTGTGCTTTGAGTAATTTCATTTTTCTACTGTTGAAAAGCCAGCCATTTTAACATAGGAAACCGTTCATGATCATTAATAATCACTGATCAGTGCAAATATTGACCAACAATTTGGTCATGATTGTTCATATCACAAAATTAATACACACATGCAAAACTTACACTTTTGGGTTTTTTTTTTTTTTTTTTTTTTTGGCATAGATCAAGTGGTTAATTCCCAACACCATAAGGGGAGGAGATGGGGGGTAGGGGGTTCGATCTCTAATCTCCTCAAACTGAATATTCATACCTTTTGCCACTTGGGCTACTCGTGGGGGACAAACTTACACTGTTGTTGTGAAATAGCCTCGCCACTTTATTAATATTAACTTCACCAGAGTGAGCAAGAACTAAGAAAGTTAAAATTCTATGATTGATGAAATGAAACTACAAACTCAAGAAAATAAGGATGAATTTTTCAGAATAATGAAGTGAGAACTGAAGAACTCAACCTAATTTCTCATTTTAACTAGAAACATGCTTAAATACAAGCTAAACTAATGATTATAGACAAAATCTACTTCTACTAGTAAAGCAAAATACAACTAAAGTTGATAAAGAATAGTCATGCCAAACTTCATGCATTGGCTGAATATAGAGGTGATTAAAATCTCTTAAAAACATGATAACTAAACAATATAATTACTTAGTTTAGCAACTAAGTAAAGTAACATGCTGAATAAAGACAAAACATGATGAGAGACTCTTAGAATTATGGAATTTTTATGAAAGCTGCTCAACAATCTCCTCTTTCGGATTCATTCAGCATAAAACTGATTTTTGTTACACATTCCAACCATGGTTCTTGAATGCTTAAATCTGGACTTGCTCGAAGGCTTTGTAAGGATATCAACATACCGACCTTTGGATGAATCAAGGACACCTCCAGTTCCTTCTCTACTTCTTTAATAAAATAATACTTAATCTTGAGGTGTTTCATCCTCCTATGAAAGTCTAAATTCTTTGCTATCAAAGCAGCTTTCTTGACATGTAGTCTCCTCTACCTTGGAACTCATAAAACCTTGCATTTCTGAATTATCACCAACACTTGAAACTTTAAATTTTGGAGCATATACTGAATCTTCTCAAAATACTAATGCTGAAACTCCTTCTTTCACATGATTTTCTTGCTTTTATACTCTCAATAGGTAGGGTGCTAAATATTTTTATGCATAAATAAATAAGAAAATACATGTTCTCTTTTTAATAATTTTTTGTATTATTGAAGTGTATTTGTATGTGAAAATATTATATTTATTGTGGGGTATAGAAATGACATATTAAAAGTATTCTGATGTGTACTATTTTAATTTATTTTTCTAATTTGATTTTTTTAAAACATTTACAGATTTTTTCGTGGAGAATAATTATGAATCATAATAAGTTAAAGATCGTTTGCGGGATAATCAGGAACAGAAATTGTATAGATGTAGTATTAAATTTTGTTGTATCGAATTCAAATTATATAATATTGATATTTGTTGTATTGAACTTTGTTATATATATATGTTAAACATTAAGTTTATATATATTATTAATATTAATCAATAATTTTATTATATTAATAAAAGTAAAACTTTACATATTTGTGATGGATTTATGATGGAAAATCCGTATTCATTGTCTGTCACTAATTTAGTGATGGATCGAAAATCCGTCACTAAAATTAGTGACAGATTCAATCAAAATATTGATGATAAAAAATCCTAGTAATGGATTTGTGACAGAATTTTCCGTTAAATTTCTTGTAGTAAAGAATAGTCACACCAAGCTTCATGCATTGGCTAAATATAGAGGTGCCTAAAACCTCTCAAAAACATGATAACTAGACATAATAATTACTTGGAAGAACCCATAATAAAGCCTTAAACAACCCATAATAAAGCCTTAAACTTTGACACTTTATTCTATTGAGCCCCTCAATTTTTATTGTGTTTTACGTTTTGTGAAAGGTTTAGAGATATGTTTTGTGAAGAATGAAAGAAAAAAAGTGAGGGTAAGGTGTAAGGAAAAATGTCCACGGAGATTATTTGCTTCAATTGATAATTCTAATGACACATTCACCATTAAAACTTACCACCAACATCACAATTGTGGTAGAGTAAACAAAATTTATTTCACAATTTCGTTACTTCAACCTAATTTGTCCTTAGTTTATACGAAAATAAAAGATTGAGGGATTAATAAAACACAATAAAAATTTAGGGACTCAATAGAATAAAATGTCAAAGTTTAACAGCTTCATAATAGGTTTATCCTAATTACTTAGTTTAGCAACTAAGTAACATGCTGAATGAAGACAAAACAGGCTGAGAGACTCTTAGAATTCTGGAAATTTTATGACAGCTGCTCGACAAATGTTCAATTACGCCCTGGCAGACACTGCAATTACATTATTACATCTGAAAGTTTTGATCTCTTGGGCTGTGGTTCGTCTTGCTCAGAGTCAGAAGCATGATTTTTGTCCGGAACGGCCTCATCATCATCGCTTAGCATAACTCCGCACTTCTTCACCACGTATTTGCCTATACCTGGAAGTGCAGAGAAATCTTGAAAGCAGAATTCAAAGCAAGCCTGTTTGCCAGAATATTTCTTGAACCAACCTTCTTCTTCTTCATCTTCTATATTTCCTTGAACTGATTCTTTATAGGGACGAGACCACACTAAAACATGATCAGACTCAGCAAAATGAATATTAGAGTCAAACCAATACCAATCCCAAATGATATCTTTCACATCGCAGCTATCGGCAGCATTAGTAACATAGCACTTGCATCCAATACAATATTCACTAGAAAAAACGGTGTCCCTTGAAGAAACGTCTTCGTGCGACTTTGGTAGCTTCTCCAGTGCCAAGACGACACAGACAGTAACTTTCTTAAGCTGACTCAAACTTAAAGGTAACTGCGTGTTTACTGATGATCCTGTGCTTTTGTCACGAAACCATTCAGGGATTTCTTCTCCTGGAAATACAATCTTATTCTCTTCTCTACTTGTAATATTCTGTATTATGCACAAAAATTATTTATTAGGTTAGAGAATTGAGAATTAGAGATTGATAACTGTTTGATAATTCCTGTACCTTGTATGTAACAAGATGAACTGCTGATGGAGAATTTGCCTTATCGTCTAATTTGAAGCAATTCACAAATTGGAGAGAATTCAAATTGCATCTGCTTCTAGTTGATAAGGTTTCTAGAGAATCGCATTGATTTGCAAACATGGATTCCAGAGACTGCGGAAACTGCGGTAAAGCACGAAGCCTTGTGCAATAGCTTAAGCCAACAGAGCCAAGTTCAGAAAGCTTTTGGATGGTATTTGGCAGGCTGATAAGGTTTCCACAGTGGTAAAGGCACAACGTTGAAAGGGACTTAAGATGATGAATGGATGAAGGTAACTCTTTAATAGCCGTTCCACTCAAATCGAGATCGGCGAGAGCTTCCACAGGCTCCAATATCTCCGGAAAATTCTCAAATTTGGAGCACCCAGACAGATAAAGCAATTGAAGAGACTTCAACGTAAAAATGCTACTGGGTAGGCTCAACAACTTCTTGTTATTTGTGATCTTCAATGAAACAAGACCTGTCAGAAACTGGATGGATGAGGAGGGCAGCTTTTCGATAGCATTATTAGCCAAATACAAGAATTCTGTATTGGGAGAAACATTTGGAAACTTTGTGATGTTTGAGCAAGAAGTGAGATCAAGAACAGTGAGAACTGTCAGCTTCTCAATTGAATAAGGTAATTCACTTATTGCGGTGCCACCCAAATCTAGGACGCTCAAATTTCCAAATATTTCAGGACATTTCTTGAGATTAGAGCAATCTGTAAGACTTAACTCTGTAAGACATTTGGAATCAATCCTGTTAGGAAGATGAATAAGATTTTTGCATTGTCTAAGACGGAGGTTTTCCAGCTTGTTAAGATGCTGAATAGAAGAAGGAAGCTCAATTAAACTTTTGCAGCCGTCAAGATCAATAGTCCTAATATTTTTGGCATTTGATAGATCTGGAATTGTGGTCAAGGATTCACTGTCGCTGAGATTAATTTCCCTTAAGTTCACAAGACACTGAAACAAAACACAATCATCAAAATATCACAACTAATGGAAATTAAGAAAATTTTGCCCAACTTTTATAGAAAATGGATAATTGCAAATGCCTTTGAGGTATGTTGAATGTTATCATGCACTCTCATCCTAACTTAATTGTTTTAGATCTTTCATTACTTAAAAAGAAAAGGAACGACGTTCAACGTAGCGTGTATACACACAAATAAGTACCAAGAAAATGCCTCTTTTCTCTTAATTTTTGGTTTCTCCTTAAAATTTTTATTCTAACTAGTGCCGATGATATTTTTCATTGACCGTGGTTCTTTCTATTTTATTTAATTTGCTTTATTTTGTTTTTTCGTTGAATAAATACAGATTTTATATTTTTTTTTTTTGTTGAAATTTTTGAATTTTCCTCTATAGAGTTCTTCCCTTTAATAGAATTTTTGTGGTTACCCTTGATGGTATTTTCACATCTCATTCTTGTGAAATTTCTGTTAGTATTTCTACAATCGAACTCATTTAAAACTAAAGAGCCAATTTATGGCTAAATAAAACTATTGAGTGGAGTGCATGGATCGCCGATTTACAAATCAAAAGAGTTCTATTAAAGCAATTTAAGAACAGCAATAAGCAATTTTATAATTTGAGTGAGGTTTTATTTTGATATTTTTTTACTGTATTATTATTTTAATTGTTATTTTATCAAGATGTATTTTTAATTTTTAATAAAGTAAAGATTCAACTTTTTTCCTAAAAAAAGTACCAAGAGAGCTTGGTAGGTTAATTTATTTTTGAAACTTTTTTTTAATTCTTTTATGAGAAAGAGTTAATTTAGTTTTTTTATTAATTGAGTATAATCTAAATGTTTAAAAACACTATATTTTAGGATAAATAAGAATTTACGTATATAAAAATAAATATTAGAAACATTATTAGAATTAGGAGAAAATTTAATTACAAAATTGCAAACCCAATAGAACTAGAGAAAAAACATATTATCACTAAAAAAAATAAAAACTTAGAAGAAAGAAAATTCTTAAAATATCATAACATCTAAAAATCGAACTTTTACATCTTTCAGTTTTAATTTTGTCAATATTTAAATCCCTCCGTTAACTTTTCGGTTTCGTTTTTTATGCCAAAATATATTTAACTCCCTCTATTTTATAAAAATAAAAAAATTTAATCCCTAAGTTTTAATAAAATAAAATAATTTAGTTCTTCAACTTTTTAATTATTTAAAATTTAAAATTTCAATACTAACTAAATTTTAGACATGTACACATATTTCCATCAATATATTAACTCAAAAGTCAAGTTGTAATTTTAATAAATTGATAAATTTTCATAAATTTATTTTATATTCATTCTCTTACTTAATTCTATTAATTTTGGTTATGTTTAAAGTTGGTATTTATCCAAAATTAAAGTAATATATAAAATGAATCATTTTTTCGTTCAAAAAAAAAATGAATCACTTTAATAGAAGGTAAAATTAATAAAATTAAACATAAAAATAAATATAAAATAAAATTGATGAAAATTAATGAATTTATCAAAATTATAATTTGATATTTTTAATTTTGAAATGTTGATAAAGATATGTGTAATTGTTGAAAATTTAGTAAAAAAGGTGATTTTAGATTTGAAATGATTAAAAAATTAAAAAGAACAAAAACTTTTTTATTTTATTAAAATAAAAATGATTAGAGTGTTAGTTTTTATAAAACAAAGGGGGTAAAAAAAAAGGTTAAAGTGTCGAGGGAAATAAAATTGAGAAATGTAAAAATTTGATTTTCAAATAAGAGTAAAGAAAGTGTGAATTAGATCAAATCTCAAAGAGGAAAAAATAATTTGCTATACAAATTAATATATGTTATGCCATGTTATATTCCATTTTATTTTTATTGACCTCATTTTTTGTTATTGCACCATAGTAACTTACACTTTGCATGGCAATATAAGGGGAAGGGGAAATGGAAAGGAATATAAAGGGAAGGAAAAGGAGGAGAAGGGAAGGGAAGGGAAGGGAAGGAAAATTTTATATCCAATTGTATTTGGATGATATAAAATAAATGAAAATATGAAGTAAGAAGAAATATTAGAATTGCATTTGGATAAGTAGAAGGAAAATGGAATAATATTTGTAAAAAGACATTTAAATCAATATACTACATACATCTTCCCACACACACATATAATATGTTGCATATAAATAAATTGATTTTATATTTCTTTTAAAAAAAATTAATATGTTGCATCTATTTATGTATTTATTTGTTGTTTATATATTAATTTATATTACTAGTTTATTAATAAATTGATACTTAAAACAATTTTATATTGATAAATTAGTATGCCTATGTGACCAATGACATATATATATATATATATATATAGGAGCATACATGTAAATCAACACATATTATATAGCAAATTATTAATTTATATTGCTAGTATATTACTAGTTTACATGTATGCTCCTATAATATATATATACACACACACACAACACTCGATAGAGAAATGCCTCTCTATTGGACCAAAGAAAACAAATAATGGCTAAAAGTCATACCTGTACTCCTGTCCAGAACTGTTTAACTTTACTCTCACGTAGCTGAAGTTTAACGAGCTTTTCAGGGCAAAAATTTGATGGCAAGGATTTCAATGGGAATCTACGCCAATGAAGATATCTGAGCTGATTAGGGAAACTATCAAGGCCTTGATGTAGATGGACATACCCCATAGTGGAATCAGGTACTGCTCTATCGTCATAGAAGTTCAGCAATCTAAGCCGACCCATCCCCGCAAAGGCATTGGCCTCTAAGCGCATTTCTCTTGGCTTAGACATGTCTAAAGATATGGCTTCTACTGCTCGGGTTCCCTTCAACAAAGTACCAGAGAAAAGTTTTTAACACATTCATGAATCGTACTATTGAAAACAAGCTTAAGTTAGAGTAAGATCATTTAAATAGTTTCGACTCAAAATGACAACCAAAGTTAACGGATACTCTTTTAAGTAGTCTAATCTAAGTTGTAGGAAAATGGAAATATGGTTACGGAAAATATAAAATGGTATAATTATAAATTATTTTGTTTAATTAAAAAAATATGAAACTCTTTTTAAATTCATTTTCTTTTCTATTTAAAAAACTAAAAAAAAAAGTATTTTTCAAGTTAGAAAGGTATTTAATGTTTTAAACTCACTGAAAGTCTGAAACAGTCCCAAAACAATTTTCAGGGTG
The DNA here is from genome assembly GCA_949634005.1 of Mallotus japonicus. Lineage (NCBI taxonomy): Eukaryota > Viridiplantae > Streptophyta > Magnoliopsida > Malpighiales > Euphorbiaceae > Mallotus > Mallotus japonicus. The sequence goes on along the minus strand of CATIWK010312939.1, from coordinate 9,391 downwards.
TTTTCTAATTTTTGGACATGGAAAAATACATACTTGTTGAAGTCTCCATATATCATATATTACATCATAGAACCTAGGAGGAAAAGAGAAGGAATGAAATCAGCTGAGGGGGAAAAAGGGACACATGTTCTAGAGCAGTCGAGCTGAAGCTGTTCGGTAAGGCTTACCATATTCTTTGTTAGCACCTGGTAAATGTCCTCATGCATCCATAGCCTGCTGCGCTTACCAGGTTCATTAGATTCTCTTCGTACAATTTCATGACCCATTTCTTGCAGCAAATCATGCATCTCCACACAGCGGCCCTCCATAGTTATAAGAGCCTTGTCCTTAAGAATTGCAAATGCTATCTCGGGAAAGAAGCCACAAGCTTCCAAAGTATTCCTCATCTCCTCTATGTTGTTCCTATTGAAAAAGCAAGCAATATCAAGAAATACGTCTCTCTGTGTATCATCCAATCCATCAAAGCTTACTTTCAGCACATCATGAATTTTCAGGTCAGGAATCAAATCTAGCTTATCCTTAACCTTTTGCCACTCAGTTATACTCGTATCATAAAGAGATGAGCCCAAAACTTTTAAAGCCAATGGAAGACCTTTTGCATGATTTATGAGTCCTTGTGAGAGCTTCAAGTACTCTGTTTTGGGATTCTTTTGTTTGAAGGCATGTTGGCTAAAGAGTTGAAGGGCCTGATCATTTTCTAAATACTTTACTTCATACACATCCTTCACTCCATGTGCATCTAGCAAGTGTTTGTCACGAGTGGTTATGATGATTCTACTTCCAGGACCAAACCAATTAGGTTCTCCGGCTAAGGCTTCCAATTGCTTCCAGTCATCAACATCATCAAGAACAAGAAGAACCTTGGACCTACAAAACATTCTCTTCACTACACTAAAACCAGCACTGTAAGCCCGTGCAGTTAAGCTCCTTTTGCCACGGAATTCTCGAAAGAAGCATCTCCTGTGAATAAGCTGCACCATATTTTCTGAAATTGTCTTTAACATTTGAAAGAAAGCACTTGTACTCATACTCGGATTTGCTTGACAGCATATCATAAACAACATTGGCAATTGTTGTTTTGCCAATGCCAGCCATGCCCCAGATTCCTAACATATGAGCCTCATTGGACCCGAAGTGCAATTTCTTCTCTATCTTTTCTATGTGGGAATAGATTCCAACAAGTTCACCGGTAGCTTTTGATGATATATTAAATAATCTGTCTGAGATATCTCCTGCAATTTGCTCAATCAGGATTTTGTCGGCCCTGTCTCAATTAGACATAAGAAAGGTAATTAGACATACTTTATTATAAGAAAAAAAAATCTTGTGGGATGCATTATATATGATAGTTAGATATGTAACATATAAAATGTATCTCACTTTTATTAATAAAGTATAAAAAATTTGATGTCACATAACTATATATCTCATTTTTATTTGTTAAATGTAAAATATTTGTCACATTAGATGTTCAGAGTAGACAAAAATTTCAATAAAAAAGATAAATTCAGAACTCAGAATTCACAGATCTTATTTGATCTAATCAGATATCACTAGTACACTTCTCAAAGAATATATAACTGAAAAAAATCAAAACATAAAAAATCATTGGTTTAGTTAATAGTATATTTAAATGGTAAAAACTCTTTCAAAACATAAAAAATCATGGTTGAATTCGTATAAGTAGTGAAACTCCTTTGCAACGTTAAAAAAATGCATTAATTTCATGATCCGATTTAAGGAATTAGTGCATGAAATTGGATGATCTAACCTTAATTATTAACCTGACTAAACAAATTTAATTTCTAATTGCAACGAAATACTTGATCTAATGTCATAATTTAGTCAATTCTTAACCTGGACCATCATGTGGGACAAACCAAAGTAATATTTATATATATATCTATATTTGACATAAGATGAGCTTATTTAATTTCTTGCTGCAAGAGACCCACATGAATTATAATACTAAAGAGTAAAGAGTTTCAAATACCGATCACGTAATTCCCAGCCACAAATTGAGGCCACTTTTGTTAGAGCTTCTCTCCACCGTTGCACTTTCTTCATTTCTTGCTTGAAATCTTTTTCATGTCTGCGGGCAAAGATTGCAGCTACAGTACCTTTCTGATCTTTTACCGAAGATGGATCTACGTCATAGAAGATGGGTACTAACGAAACTTGAGCCTTTGTCTCATAGAGATCTATGATCTTCACAAGTTCATCCAAGCACTGAGCCGAAGAAACGTAGTTTTCAGATAGAATTACAACAAAAAACCTTGCTTCCCCGACCACATTTTTATCATTTTTTACGTTGACAGTGTGTATTTGTTTCAGTCTCATCAGCTGTTTATGAAGACGATTAACGAAATTGAGGTGGTTATCTTCATCTGCGTAGCTCAAGAATGCATGGAAAGTTGGCCTACAAGGAAGCAAAGAAGAAGAAGAAGAAGAAAGAGGAGGATTCTGTTCGCTTATGAAGAAAGCCATGCCCAGAAAATATGACTGGCCTTGAAGATCTTATTTAAGAGAAATTTTTACCACGAATAACAGTTAAATTTATAATATACTAATAAATAAGAAAAAAAAAACTCAGTAATGGTAATAAACTATTAAGTATGTACTTTGATATTATTACAAATTTAATAGAGTTATAATTCATTGTAAGTTGGATAAATTTTTTATTTAAATAATTATATGATATTTCTTTAATATTTTTTATAATTAATATTTTTCTCAACTCTAAAACTAATTTTACATAAAAAATTTATGCCCATAATTAAAAATATTAGTTATTTTCTTAGTAAAAAATATAAAAAAAAATTATATTTTCTCCATATAACAATCCAATATTATAATCTCATTAAACTTATAATTTATTATAATTTTAGTAAATTTTCTATTTGGACAATGACATATTATTTCTTCAATATTTTTAATATCAATACTTAAAAATAATTTAATATAATTTCTTTAATTTCTTTAAATGATAAAAATTAATTAATTTAATTTTAACTCTTTTGTATTAATTGTTAGTAAAAAAAATCCAAAAATGATAATTATACTACTTTTCTTATATAACAAAAATACTACTCTCAAACAAATTATATGCTCTATCTAGATATGATTATAGATACAAGACAAATAAAAATTTTAATTAATTTAAATTTAATTTCTTACTTAATAAACTTTAATTTAATAAGTTTCTAAAAATAATAAGAGTGTTATTTTATTTATATGGCAATCTAATTGTGCAATCTTGATAGAGTTCCATTATAACATAGTAATTGATAAAAAAAATTAATAAATTTTCTGTTTGAACTATTAAACAACACTTTTTCAATATTCTTATCTAAATAATAATCTAATTTTATAATCTTGATAGAGTTATAATATACTCCCTTGGTTCTATTCTAATTGTCTTTTAAGAAAATAGAATTTGTTCCACTCCAAATGACTTTTTTAAATTACCAATAAAAAATAAATTATTCTTTCAAATTTTACCCATATCTTGGTTTTAGAGTAAGTTTTCTATTGGAATAATTGTAATTCACATTAACTTTTAGTCTTTCTAAAAGAGGGTTATATAGTCATTGCACCTATAATTATGTCTATTAATTAGAATTCTTAATCTTTGTGACACTACCTTAAAAGACGATTCAAATAGAACGGAGGGAGTAATAATTTTTATTACATTTGAAAAGAACCTGCTAGACGACCTGCTCTAAGAACTCTTGAACTCTAAGAACTCTTGATACAAGTTGTAGACTATCAAATTGAAACCCTAAGTAAACTAAGTCCTTAAAACCTTAATTTTGAAGACACCATAAATGTAAATCACTATTTTGATAAGTCAAGATATTGTATTCTACCAAGAACACAAGAAAGTAAAGCAAACCTTGCTGCAAATACCTCAATATTATTAATGATGACTAAAATTCATTTTATATATTGGTAGCCTTTATATCGGCATGTAAACATACTAACCTAAAGGGAAAAGGTGTTTCTTATTTATTCATAAAGATACCTATAAAGGAAAACCGTTAACTAAAAAAGTTTCCTTCAAAAAGATGACAACTAATAACAACTAATGACAACTAAGCATGGAAAAGTTAAAAGTAAATGAAACCTAGTTGATTAGCATGGAAAAGTCAAAAGTAAATAAAACCTAGCTGATTAAGGGGAGTGTATTCAATTAGGACTTTTAAAGACATTTATAAACCTTTTTAAGTGAATGACTTATATAGAGTTTATAGACTTTTTAATGACTTATATAGAGTTTAATAACTTTTATAGACTTTATTTTGGAAGACTTTTATAGAGTTTATGAATTTGTTAATGACTTTTATAGACTTTATTTTGAAAGACTTTTTATTGATTTTGTACAACTTTTATTGATTTTAATATACATATTTTGACATAATAAATTAATTTTTATATTTTTTTATTGTTTATGCTTTATGAAATTTTGGTGTTTGAATATAGAGAAAGAATTTTGGTGTTTATATATTATATATCGTATTATAACAATAACAATATCTAAGTTAAAAATATATAAACAATAAAGCATAATATATAAACAAAGTTGGACTATATAGCGCGTATGTTGTCTTCAAGACATATAGTTTGTAGAGATTAATTATTTAGGAAGATTTTTTTGATTATGTATTTCAATTCTTCTATATTCATATAATAAACAAAAAATAAACCAAAAGTAATCAAAATTGAATAAAAAAAAAACCTACTTTTATTTAGGAAGTGAAGGATGAGATTATTTTTGTTTTAATTGTATATATTTTAATTGTTTACATTAACAATCAAATACTTAGAGATTGAAGAAAGATGAGATTGGGCAATGAACTCTTGGTTATTGTAATCTCTTGTTTGGCGTTTCCCCGTATGGCGTGGTATGAACTGTATCGGGATGAGCTTTTGGTTATTGTGATCTCTTGGTTACATATTCCCCGTATGGTGTGGTGCGAACCGCCTCGGGATGGACTTATCTATTATAATTTCTCTTAGTTATGGATACCCCATATGGCATGGTACGAACTGCATCGGGATGAGCTTTTGGTTATTGTGATCTCTTGGTTACATATTCCCTGTATGGCGTGGTGCGAACCGCCTCGGGATGGACTTATCTATTATAATTTCTCTTAGTTATGGATATCTCGTATGGTGTGGTATGAACCACCTCGGGACGGACTCATTTATCATAATTTCTCTTAGTTATGGATACCTCGTATGGCGTGGTACGAACCGTCTTAGGATGGACTTGGTTATCATTTCTCTTGGTTACGGATTCCCGTATGGCATGGTACAAATTGCCTCGGGATGGATTCTCTTAGTTATCATGATTTCCCCATTCGTAGTAGCGTGAACCACCAGGGGATATAATCTTAGTTTTGATTTTCTCCCGTTTGGTATGGTATGAACCGCCTCGGGATAGTCTCTTAATTATCATAATTTTTCCATTCGACATAGTGCGAATCGCCTGAGGATGTGATATTGGTTTTGATTTTGTACCATTTAGCATGGTACGAACCTCCTCTGGGAAAACTCTCTTGGTTGTCATGCTTTTGTCATTTGGCGTGATGCGAATAATTTCGGGATGAATTCTTAGTTTATATGGTTTCCCTATTTGATGTGGCGTGAACCGCCTTGGGAGGAACTGATATTGGTTGTGATTTTTCCATTTGTCATGGTACGACATATCGAGGGGAAGCGACTCATTGTCCAGTAGCGTATTGTCTAGTAGAGAGTAGTGGCAAACCTATACCCAGAACTTGGAACGCTTTGAATTTAAAGGAGTACCACTAGTAGAGGTACTAACTCTATGCTAATATTTATTATGCTAATGTTTTTATAATTTCTCCTACCTGAATTATTATGTTTGCAATGAGGAAAATTAATGAGAGGTAATGAAAAGAAGGTGCAATGCCATTTATCGCATGATTCTCAACACAACGGACCCCTCGGAGCTATGAATCGCCCGAGAGGAGTCCTTAAATATGACGGACCCCTTAAGAGCAACGAATCACCTGAGCGGAGTTCCTAAATATAACGGACCCCTTAGAGCAACGAATCACCTTAGCAGAGCTCCTAAATATAATAGGCCCCTCGGAATAATAAAACACCCGAGAGGAGCCTTTATTCATACTCCTTGAAACGATGGAATCATCCGAGGCGAACCTCCTCATAGGACCTTGGCACACCAACAAGAAATGGACACGTTAGCATGGTCAGTACAAACAAATCATCACCCCGGCATGAAGATCCCATGGCAATGTCCAAAATAATTGTACTCTGCACCCGACACACCTCGCCTGCGACAAAAGTGACGTCTTCTAGTGTGCACCCGATTCACGCCCACTCACTAAAAATCAATCTGCAAAGGTGCATGGCCAATGGAGGAGAAAAGGCCACATGAATAGTATATGCCTCCAACCAACAAATGCCACATGGCATATTGTGAGTCTATATATACATCCTTATGCGAGAGAAGTGGGTAAGCAGCCCCTCAACACAAAAAACCCTAGTCCATTATTTTCTCTCCTTCTTCCTCTCCTAACTTGGCCGTCGGAGTGGGCTCGCCGGGACCCCGCCTGGCGATCTCCCTCACTGGTTTCTGTTTTGTAGGCACTCTTCCCACCTGAAAATGGACCGGCAGTATCAATGGGTTTCCTCGTGACGAGGAAATTCGTGCTGCATTTGAAGATGCTGTAAGAATTCTGAAATTTGTTAGTTTTTAATTTTTCGCCTGAATCACTTGCACAAATTTTCTGTTATTGAAAACTTTTATGGCTTTTGTAGACTAATATAGAGCCAGAGCTAGTCCTCTTTTTTGATTGCTCAGAAGAAAAAAAGGAGAAAAGGATATTGTCTAGGAAGCAGGTTAGCTCATGGAAATGGTTTTTTTTTTTCCATAGTTTAAAATTTATTTCTTAGTTTTGTAATGTGATTTCTGATGCTTAATTTGATGAGAAGGGAAGGGTGGATGATAAACCTGAGACAATAAGGAAGAGGTTTAGGTATTTTGAGGAGCATACTCGTTCAATTGTTGAGTACTATCGCTCCAAAGGAAAAGTTTGTGAGGTAAAAAATAAAAAACCCATAAACTACAAAAATAGTTTTGTTGAATGATAAATTAGAGAGAGTAATTGATCTTTTTGTTGCTTGCACTTTCAGATTAACTCTAGCAAGACAATGGAAGAGGTTTTTGAGGCAGTCAAAAGGCTCTTAATGCCTTCTTCAACAATGCAACCTGAAGAAGAAGAAGAAGAAGAAGAAGAAGAAAGGCATCTAAACCCTTCTTCAACAAAACAACCATGGTTGTACTGTTTTTTCTTCTTCTGCTTCTGGCCAGGAGAAGCAGAAGAAGAAAAACCCAATGCCTGCAGTGGTGAATTGGAAAATGAAATTTCCAAAATGAAAATATGAATTTATTTCATTTTGTTATATCACTATTTAAGTGAAATAGACTTTGTGTAATGGTTAGTAATGGCATCAGCATCTGTTTTTCATGCATGTTTACTGAAAATGGGAAGTAGCTTTCATATAAATGAATTTACTGATTTAGCTTTCTGTGATAATTCTACATTCGTAATTTAGCTTTGGAAAAAATAGAGAAATTTACATAAAAAGGAACTTTTTTAATATTTTTAATAAAGATACTCTAAGTTTTTATTAATTACAAATTTACCTCGTAGTAATTACAAGTTTATCCTTTATATTCTCACGATTGCACCCATATTTTTCTTTTTGGTTTCTTTTTTCTTTTTCTGCTTTTTTCTTTTGTTTTTCTACCAAATTTTTAGCGGTTTTCATTGTCTTCTTTTTCATTTTTATTTTTAAATTTTTTCTTTTCTTTTTTTATAAATTTTTATTTTATACTTTATTCTTTTTCCTTTTTATTTTTTCTCATTCCCTTATTTTTTCTTTTATTATTTATTATTTTTATTTTCTCTTTATTTTTCATTCTCTCCTTTAATATTTCCTTTTACTCTTTTTTCCTTTTTTCTTAATTTTTTCCTCTTTTTTTTATTAGTGGAGCATTAGCCACTATAAGATTTTTTTTTTTGTAAATTATTCAAGTGATATATAATAATATATAAATTGTGAATATGATTGCCAAAGCACAAGAAACTCACATGCAACAAATTTTATATACATAATTGATTACTCAAGTTCTTAATGTGTAAAAGATGCAACATTCATTATGCTTGAACTAACATGACTATTTCTAGAAAGCATTAATAGAACTTGGGGTAAGGAAAATAAACCTAAAACTTCAATTTCGAAAAAATAGAATAAATTTTATCAATATAGTTCAACCACCAAAAATATAATTTTAGCATTTCTAAGATTTCAAGTAGTTTAATGTGTTTGTAAAATACAAAATAATGCCTCATAACTTCCAATGAAGAAGCAATCCTAAATCATAAATTCATGTAAAAGAAGCAACTTATCAACTACAAAAAATTAAGAGAGTTATGAGCTATGTGGATATTTAATCATTACCATTTAAAAACCGTTTTTTTTTTCTTCTTGAGAAAATAAAGTTTCAGTAATTAGAATCAAACATCATGGATTTAGTTTGAAGGAAAATTTCTCCATTGAAATTCAGCTCCACATGTTTTTTTTTTTTTTACATTTTTGAATAAAAATAAAAATAAATTAATAATTATAGTTTTTTTAAATCTAATTATGTGGCGAACATATGAAGTTTATTTTTTTGGGGCAATAATATTGTATCAAAAACGTAAAATATACTATAATAAAGATACTGTATTAGAAACGTAAAATATACTGCAGTAAAGATATTGTATTAGAAACATAAAATATACAAAAAATAAACTAAAAGTATACAAACATATTTTAATAGCATGTGCCATCTCGAGGTCGACAAGAATGAGGTTAAACTAGAAAAGATCGATGATTGTGTGTCAAATTCTTACAGCAGGGGTCCAATCATAGAAATGAGGACGACAACGATGATGATAAAGAGAGGGGTGAGAAAGGCAAAGAAGGAGAAGGCAGTGATGGAGGATAAATCGATTGCATCTGTAACTCTACAGAGGTGGCGGTGGATGATCCAAAAGCAGTAGCCATGGAACTTTGTGGAATTGGAAAAAAAGCAAATAGAATGAGAAAATGACAATGGATTAATTTTTGGGTCAGATTTTACTATTACAGTGAAATATGTTTTTTTTAAATGTATTATGAAGTCAATGGAATTTGGATTTGATTGTTGTTTAATTTTTAAGTTTTTTTGGTTAAATTGGAGTGTTTGGATTATGGAAAAATGAAGAAAAGAAAAAGAAAGTAACAGAAAGTTGAAAAGTAAAAGAAACTAAAAGAAAGTTGAGCCTCATCGACTCTACCCCAAATTTTT
>CATIWK010312929.1:0-10362 GCA_949634005.1 Mallotus japonicus | reverse complement strand
GGTGAAGTTAAAGGTTCTGGTTCTGATGGTAGTAAAGTCGAAGGTGAAGGCCAACAAGATGATGTCTTGTTATTATTAGAACTAACAACTGCAGCTTTAGATCCATTTAATGCCCTATGACTTACCTAAGAAAGAGAGTTCGGTGTTTTTAAATTATTAGCTTTTTTTTTTTTTTTTTTTTTTTTTTTTTAAAATATTAGCTGGATATTGCATAACTTTCCGTTAACTTTTTATCTCTGTAGATTTTGATCATTGACGTCTAATTAATTATATTACCTCTCATCTCATCATTTTTATATAATGCTAAGGGATTCTTGCACTATAATAGCTATTAATAAGTCAACTTTTTTTTTTTAAAATTATGTTTCAACTGAGATTAGGACTTAAAATTTTTGGTACGGTGATTATAATGAATTAATAATGATATATATATATATATAAAATAAGGTAAAGATCATAACGTGTATATGTATATGGAGCTAGGGTAAAAACACATATGACCAAAAAAAAAAGGGTAAAAACACACGAACAAAATTAAATAAATTAGTAAAAAATTGACAAAAACATAGTACTGGCAAAATATAAAAGCAAACCAACATTAAAAAAATTTTGAAGGGTCAATTAATCTAATTTATTATTAATCCAAGTATAAAATGCTCAAAATTTGAATAAAGTAAGTCAGTTTCAATGAAAAAATATTAAATTTAATATAAATTTTCCTTTAAAAAAAAGTTCCCTAAAATAACCAAAAATGTTGGGCTAGAGTAGAAACTTTTGAGTTTTAAAATTGGGCTCATACCACTCAAAACTCTTGAGCTATGAGTCGCTTCCACTACAGTTCTTCATCAACGTACCCAAATCTTCCTTTGGATCAAGAAGACGAATCTTTGAAACGCACAGACCAAGATTGACGATCTTAACACCACCAATCAAACAACCAGTTTTTCCCTCTGATCACAGGCAGCTTGCCGAGTCCTTTCTGGCACAAGGAAATAAGCTAGCAGAGGTAATTTTTTTTTATCATCATCAGACGGAAAACAGCAAATTTACGTGCTTTCTTGAGAAGGGTATCCATGAAACTCCATAACCTAGCGTAGAACTTGTCAAATTAGTCAATTGATTGCTGTTATTTCATCAATTCATACAAAAGCATATATTTTTTTTGGGTGTGTGGTTAAGTAGCTTATGTGGGTATTGGAAAACTTCAATGCTTTCTTACTTGGTTGGAGAGTGGCAGTAAGGGATTCTTCTTATTCTCTGTTTTTGACGACATTGCGTACTCATGCTGTCGAGATTGAGGATATCATGGGAGGAATTATGTTTTGGCAATCTCTTTCTTGATCCTGTTACCCATTTTTTGCTGTTATATTGCTTTGTTCTTTTAATGAATACAAACTTTTTTTATTGTTAATAATTCAAAAGTAATAACATTGATCTAGCTTATTGGTTGCTTGTTGATGCGTACTAAAGTAACGGGAGCCATGCTTGAAAAGCTGGCCTTTCAAAGTGGCTGAGCATTCTTGAATTGAAGGATCAAATCGTCCTTTAGGAATTGCAAATTATATAAGGAGATCTGCGCAACTTTTGGCTCTACATCTTTCCAAATATGTTGTTTATAATTTTCTGGAATGGAGAAAGAGCGACCCCAATTAATTTGGGATTAAGGCTTAGTTGAGGGAGTTGAATTGTATAAGGAGACCTGTGGCGTTATATAATTTGATTGAAAAGCCTTACCCTCTCTGCCTTCTCTACTCACCAACAATAATGAAAAGATTCAAGGAGGGGCAAAAAGGCTGAGAAGCTTTCTTTAGATCCTACTTAAAAGGTCCTCCTCTACTGCCTTAAGCAATGCTTATGTTGTCATGGCTTGGCTGTTAAACTAAATTTGATAATAATTTGCTATTTCATGCCTGTATGTGTTATTTTAGGCTTTGGAGTGTTCATGTTGTGTACATTTGAATTTGTTCTGCGAAAATATCTGAATGGTTGCTACTGAGCATAGTAGTCCATGCTAAAGTTCACAGTAGGTTGTGATGGTGATTATATGCTTATTCGCTATAACTTCTTTTGATGCAACTCTGCTTTGAAGGAAGGAACATAATGCCTGGATATTTACAGGAAATAGTTTATAATGTCTTATTCGTGATGATGATAATATGCTTATTCGCTATACCTTATTTGTGAAGCACTTGGAAAATGGGAGGCTGCTCTTAGTATAATGCCTGGATATGCAGTTTTACATGAACAAAAAGCACAAGTCTTGAAATCGGAGATGCATGGCTGCAACTCATATATTTCATTGTTAATTCCATCTCTTTCTCTTTGATGACCTGATCTATGCATTCACATAGATGTTTATGGTTGGGCTTTGTTAGAATTTACTATGCTTTTGGTCTTTCTTGACAGGTGCTACTGAGCTGGAACCCTCTTGCGTTGAGGTACACCAATGGTATATGCTAGATGCTACCAATTATATTAGAAGAAATCAATGCACCCATTTTTAGAACTTTTCATATATGCTCCTTTTTTCTCTTTTCAGCACCCGTCCTTTTAAATACTTTCTTTTGTACTCGTTTTTATTTTTCCCTTGTTTTCACCTTGTTTTAGTGTGATTAAAATTTTTTTTTTCTACTTTCTTTCTTCTTCATTTTCTTCACGCCTCCTTCGTTTTTCCAGAGAGTAACTATTGGATTAACACAAAATCATCCTCCAAGTGACCTTTCTTTCCTTGCTTAGAATAAACCGAATGACCACCATTGTCAATCTCCATAACTTCCGGTATTTTCTCCACTTCTCGTCTCGGTGTCTCCAAACCAACTCCCCAAAACCATCACTGGTACAACAATTCTTGTCGGTCTTTTCCTCTAGTTAATTACTATTTCTGTAGAAGATTTCATTGTTCATACACGTTCTTCTGGTTTTAAAAATTCCTTTTCTAAGATTGGGATGTGAAACCTAAACCTAATTTCAAGAAGGGAAAATCTGGTAGTGTTAAAATGGCGAGGAAAACATTTTGTTCTAGTGATAAAAAGGGTTCTAAAAAGAAGCTTGCTGTCTCCAATAATGTCGATTCTTCTGGTAAGAAGAAAAGGGCTTCTAAGGGTGTTAATGTCAATGAGGAAAGAAGGAGTAAGAGGTTAAAACTTCGAATTAAGGAAGTGGGTGATGCTAGTGCTGTGTCTTCTGGTAAGAAAAAACGGGCTTCTAAGGGTGTTAATGTCAATGAGGAAAGAGGGAGTAAGAGGTTAAAAGTTCGAATTAAGGAAGCAGGTGATGCTAGTGCTGTGTCTTCAAAGGTAATTTTTTGTTTTTTTTGGTTGATTTTTAAATATAATTTGTATGTTATTCAGGTTTGGGATAAATACATTTTTGGTGTCTAAACTTTTCAATTATTGCTATTTTGGTGTCTCTACAATTTTTTTTGTTCAATCAAGTGTCTTAACTTCACAAAATAATTATAATTTGGTGCTTCCGATGAAAAGTAGCCGGCCGGAGTGATAACTGGATAAAAGTGAGTCCCACTTTTACATGACATGAATGCCACATGGGATTTTAGTTAACGAATGGACAAAAAATGCCATTGGTTAGCATTATCAGTAGAAATTAGGGATTTGTGACTTAGGTATAAAATTAACAATTACAAATTAGGGATTTTTTACTTACTCTCTCTCGTTCAAATTTGATAATATTAACGAAGAGCATTTTTTCTCTGTTTGAACAAGTGTCTGAGTGATTGCGAACCAATTGCCAAACAATCAACCAATCTCGTCCCTTGAAATGGAAAATGGGGCCTCCCTCTCCACCCTCCCCTTTTCGAATTCGGCATGAATGGAGCTTGTTCAGACAATGTCCACCACTGCCATGAATAACTTTTACTTGTTCTTCATCTCATTTTAATGCACCTGAGAAAAGTTTTTGCTTCCCTCTTATAGCAATGATGTGATACTCTATATCATGCATTTCCATTATACTTTTATTTTTGTCCAGTTTTAATCCTTAAAATTCAATTAAGGTTGGTAAAATTTTGATAACTATAAATAATTATGTATATTGATGATATAAATTTGATGATAAACACTGCATAAGAAAAAAAGATGGTTAAGAGTTGTATTGCAGTTTGTTTCTGATGTCATACAAACTAAATTCTTCAACGCAAAGACTGATTAACAACGCAACAAGCAGAAGGAACATAATTATTATAGGAAAAAAAAAAAACCTCTCTTTCTTTTTATTTTATTTTATTTTTCAATGAAGCAAGTCTATGGAAGTAACGGAACTAAAGATTGATTGGTTTGAAGATTCAGCTCTGAGATGGGCTGTGTTGCAGGTGACCTCTTCGAGATCTTTTAAAGCGCTGGCAGTGAAAGGGCTACCAATTTGTAGGTCAGTAAGCATTTGGCAAAGATCAGAAGCTTCTTCTCTGGGCCTTACATTCTCTTGAAGGACGTGGTCATGACACTTAGACGCCTGATTCAATTTGAACAAGAGAGAGCAAGTAGAAAATCCCTAATTTGTAATTGTTAATTTTATACCTAAGTCACGAATCCCTAATTTCTACTGATAATACTAATGAAGGGCATTTTTGTCCATTCATTAACTAAAATCCTATGTGGCGTCCATGTCATGTAAAAGTGGATTCCACTTTTACCCAGTCATCACTCCGGCCAGCTTCTTTTCACCGGGAGCACTAAATTATAACTATTTTGTGAAGTTGAGACACTTGATTGAACAAAAAAATTATAAAGACACCAAAATAGTAAAAATTAAAAAGTTTAGACACCAAAAATATATTTATCCCTTTAGGTTTTTGCAGTTTATGATTTTTCTTTTCTATTTTGTTGTCTATATACTTGTTAATTTTTTCTTGTTTTTGTTTGTAGGATTGGCAGCCTTTGATGAACGTTGATGATTATTTTATTGCAAAGATTGGTTCTAGTTTGAGTTATGATGTTATTGTGCAGATTAAGAAGATTTTGAATGAGAAGCAATTGGGTATATTTCGTGCTACTTGTTTTGGGTATTTCCTTGACCTTCCTAAATTTGAATTGCAATGCCAGTTGATTCATTCTCTTTTATTGAGAGAATTGAAGCAGCCAAATATTAATGAGTTTTGGTTTGATGTGTCGGGTAAGAGATTGAAATTTGGTATTGAAGAGTTTGCACTTGTGACTGGCTTGAATTGCATAGGAGAGGCTAGGAATTTAAATGCTCGTTATGATAATAATAGGTTGATGGAGAGGTATTTTAGTGGCTTGAAAAAGGTAAATAAGCAATCTGTACAAGAGTGTTTTTTTGCTAAGCGTTGGGACAATGATGAAGATTGTATTAAGATTGCTATTCTTTACTTTGTTGAATTATTTTTGTTTTCTTCTCCATTGGAGAAGTTGGTGAGTAGAAAGTCTTTTGATATTGTTGAAAGTGGTTTTTATAATGAATATCCATGGGGTAAGGATGTTTTTGATGTGACTATGGAATCTTTGAAGGGTAAGATGAATAGTAAGGGGAAGAAGCCGCATGATGGTTTTTTCTATCGACTGAATGGTTTTCCTTACGCTTTTCAAGTGTGGTTCTATGAATGTTGTCCATGTGCTACTAGTAATATTTGTGTTTTGTGTGGTGAAAATATACCCCGTATTTTGAATTGGAGTTGTAATTCGACTCCAAGTTATAAGGTGCTGCTGCGAACTATTTTCAAGGAATCTGCAAAGAAGGTATTGATGTTTTATTTCATTATTTTGTTGAATTTGTTTTTTGTTTGATTTTGGTAGTATTGATTGTTTAAATGGATTTTTTTTTTTTTGTAGTTGAAATTGCAAAATATCTCACCTCGTAATGATGAGAGGGAAATGTTGAGATTAGGTGAATATTTTGATAAAAGGAAAGGGAAGTATATGGATGTTGGTTTTGAGGATTTAAATGATGATTTTGTTAATCCTTCGACAGTTGTTAAGTATGGTGAGACTTCTTCTGGTAGTCAGTTGAAGAAGGCTGCTATATCTTTGAGTGATGTTGTTAATGAATTGAAGAAAGTTTTTGAAAAGCAAGAGAGTTTGTCAAAGGAATTTAATGATTTGAAGGTTTATATGAAAAATAATTTTGAAAATGTTTTTGGTTGTCTGAAAGTATTGATGGGCAAGGTTGGAGTTGCTGGTAGTGAGGTTGTTGGTGCTGAGGTATGTTATACCTTTTTTTTTTGGTATCGTATATGGACAATATACTGATTACAAACCTAATATAAACTTTTTTTATTTTGTTTATTATTTTTTTTTTGTTCTTTTGAATAGGTTGAAGATTTAGGGGTAAGAAATGAAGCTTTTGAAGAAGAAGAAAAAGATGAAAGATATGATAATGATTCTGAACAAAGTTTTGATATTGTTCTTAAGCGAAAAGATGGTGATGGAGGGGGGGATAATGGTGTTTCAGGTGTTGGAGGTGATGGTAGTATTGATTATTTCTTTTTTTTTTTTATTAGTTTCGTGATTGAAAATTTATTAACTATCATAATGTTTTGTTTTGCAGGGGATATTGTTGGTGAAGTTGGAGGTTCTACTTCTGGTGGTGGTAAAGTCGAATGTGAAGGTGTGAAAAATGATGTTGATGGTAGTAAAGATGACAATGGTGCTGCGAAGGATCTTGATGGTATTATTGGTGAAGGTTGTAAGGTATATGATATTTTTATTTTGTTTTTTCATTTGTTTATTTGTTATTTATTTATTTTTTAATTGGTTTTATGTTGCAAGAATTTTGATGAATTGAGTTCAATTTTAATCTGTGTTGGATGAATCTGATTGTTTTAAATGGCTCATGCAATCAATTTTGCTTTTGTTAATGCAGATGTTGTATGTTTTTTTATTTGTGTTTTTATTAATTTTAGTTTTAGATTTTTATTTTCTGTATATGTTTTGTTTATTTTGTTTATTTATTATTTGATCTGAGAAGGGTGTTGAAAGCGTTTTTGGTGCATGTGTTGCTATTGAATCTGGTGTTGTTGCTGCTGAAACTACAAAGGATCATCTTATGGTATAATATTGTTTTTATTTATAAGTTTTATTTTTTTTTTTGGGTTACTTTTGGTTTCTAAACTTGTTTTGAATGTGTTGCTTTATGTTAGGGTGAAAAAAACATGGCAGAAGATTTAGGTATTATGTCTGATATTATTGATTCTACTGTTGGAGCTGCTGCTGCAATTAATAGTGATGTATGTTTTTCCTTATATTTTTATTTTTATTGATTTTGGTTTTAGTGTTTTATTTTCTATATATATTTTGTTTATTTTTCATTTATTTGTTGACTTGAAAAGGGTATTAAAAAAGATTGTGGTGATTCTATTTGTGTTGAGTCTGCTAGTGTTGCTGCTGAGATTACAAAGGATTCCGTTATGGTATATATATTGTTTTCGAGCTTTATTTTTGTTACTTTTTGGTTTATTTTTGCTTTCTAATTTTATTTTATATGTTTGTTTATGGTAGGGCGAGGAGCATGTGCATAATGATGATTATAAGGAAAAATATTAGTTGATTGTGTAGGTTTTTTTTTTTTTTTAAATTTATCGTTTTTTTAGTTGTTGGATATTTGTTTGTTTTAATGAATTTATGTGAATTTACTGTTTGTTGTTTTGTCTTTATTTATATTTGTTTTATTTCTTTCAACATGTTTTTTGATTGCAATTTTATAATCAGATTTTTGTTTGTTTTGATATTTTGAAGTGTATTGAAAATTGTAATATATTAAAAGTATACTCATTGTATATTATAATATATTCACTGTTCATATATTTGTATCTTTTTAGGAGATCTTTTCTTTTGTATGATTATGAATTTTATTGTTTGAAATATACAATATATATTGTATTTATAAACGAAAAATAAATAAGAAATCTTCAAAATTTAATGAAACTGAAATATTAATATATTTTTGAAAAACAAGGACCCTTAATATTTGTCTGCCCGTTATAATTAGCGGTGAGCAAAAGTCGTCTAGCTAGAAGAACCAAATTGAGTCTATCAAATTCGGTTCGGTTCGAATTACTCTTTACTCAAATTTTCAAGCGGAATCCGAACCAATTGAAAATCAAAATAGTAAGAATCCAAATTCTTGTTTAACATTTGCAATGTCTGCGACTCGAAATTGAACTGGAGTTCTCAAGCCCTTTACCACCAAGCTACTAATCATCTTTGTTTGTTTTTATTTTGTAATCATTTAATCGATTAAACTAAAATCAATCTGCCTACCCCACTTAATTTTTGGTTTTGATTTGGTTTAGAGTTCTTAGAAATTCTCAGGTCGGGCAGCGACAAGTCGGTTTTACCCGATTGTGACACACCTAATTATAATATATTATTTGTATTCAGAAATAAATATTATTAGATATATAAATAGTCGAAAAAATATAATAAAATTATTCATTATTCTTAATGAAGGTGAATAAAAGTGTAAGATATTATTTTATGTACGGAAAATAAACTAAAAGTACACTAAAAATATTTCAAATTTCATGTTGTCTTTGATAGGTTTCTGGATGTCTTTTTCTATTATGTGCATATGAGCCACAACTGTCACACTTGTTTTTAGTTTTGATTTCCCTTAGAACTCTATATTTTTTTAAGTCTTCTGGATTGAACTCTACTTTGTGGAGGTAGCACGACTATTTCCTTAACTTCATTCGACATATTTCAAGTTGATTGACTTCGTAGTAGGTACACTGTTGCTTCAGTCACTTTACCATTTTTGAAAATCAAATTGGCATTTCATTCTCCATCGTGATGAATAAAAACTAATAGTTGTTATCGTCCTGCAAATATAAGTTGTATTAAAAGCCAATTTTTCAATTATGACTGTGCATCAGAAACGTAAAATTTTTGGGTATTCTTTGAACTTGGTGTAGATTTTTTTTTTCAATAATTGTTGATAAAATTTTGATCATTATATACTATTTTTTGAATATGAAATAGTTTGTAAATTTTTTTAGAAAATCTTATAAAATAATGGATTCATAACACAAATTTCGGTAGAAATAGATTTTATTGCATTCGTGCATGACCATATCAGATGAGTTTGCATGCATTCAACAATTTTGTTGAAACATAGTCAGAGTATTGAATTTGAATATTTTACCTGGATCTACAATTTTTCTTGCCTTGTTGTTTCTTTTCTGTTTGATTGATTTATTGTTGTTGAATCTCTAAAGTTAAATTTGGTCAGATTGAATGGAGGTTTTTTTTTTTGATTGAAGAGAATTTAGGTTACTTTAAGTTGGGCATTGAAAAAATTAGGTTAGAGATTGAATATGGTATTTAAAATCTAAAGAAGGAAAGAAGAGAGGTTGAAATTTTGAAATTAGAAAGCAGCAAGATTTTAGCGTGATTTTACGTAATTATTAAACTTAATTATATTATATATAATTTATTAGACTATTGGAATAATTCACAAAAAAGAAGGACTTGGCCTTGCTGTTTCTTTGGATTTGATTTTTAGTATTGAGAGTGACAATTTCGTTGATCTTTTATGAAAGGCTTGGAAGAGAAAGTGTTCTCAATATTTTTAGAAGCACAGCATAAAATATATATAAAAAACAAAATAAATATATTAAAAAACAAAATATAAATGTGGAAATTAATAATTTACTACATTATATGGAGCTTGAAAAAGTAAAAAATAATCCCAATTTCTCTTACATTAGGACGTAAAACCCACTTAATGTAACTAATTAATTAAACTACTTCTTTAAAAATATAGATCAATTTACTATAAAATCTTACAAGAAAAGAATGTACACAATTGAGAAACAATAAATGTGTTAAAAAAAAAAAAAGGAAACTAAGAAACAAGAGATGAAACAATAAGACCCATATCAACAAATCAAGAAATTAATGAAGATGCAATTAAGAGCTGAGAAAAGAGAAATAAAGAACTATAATTAATAGGACTATAATAGACATCACTGTTTAAGATGTTACATATCTAAAAATAAAATAAAAAAATTCATTTAAGTATATTTTTATTCCATAATACAGGAGAAGCTGTCAATTAGAAGGGAAGATACTCTTATCCCTTATTTGGTTTAATTTGATAAAATAATTCATTTCATTTTTCAATGAATTTTAAATACAATTTATTTACAAATAAATTTAAAATTTATTTAAACCAAATACATTTTATCGATAAAAAAAATTTAATGTTAAGTAATTTTATAAAATTAAAAAGTTAGAATTGAAAATAAATTTTACAAAATTTTCATCACTCACTTAAATTTATAAATAAATTTAATAAAATTTTATAAAATTTATTTGAATGAAACACACTCTCAATATTTAAGAGTGGCCAACAATGTCACTACCACAAGTCTTTATTCTAATTAATAAG
>CATIWK010312860.1:0-11498 GCA_949634005.1 Mallotus japonicus | reverse complement strand
TTATAAATATTGTTGTCATTATAATAAAATAAAAGTCTTAAAGATTAAAAAATTATCTGAAAATTGTATCCAAATTTGTTATAATTTGAATGAGTTATAACTAATTTCATAAATTTAACAACATCAACTTTCAAATTAATTTTCTAAACTAAATACATAGATTATAAAGTTGCAATTAAATTTTATAAAAATAAAAATTTATAAAACTTATTTTTATTAAATAAAAATATTAATTAAAATTTCAATTCCTTTTCAAACATGACAGTTTAGCCATTATATTTCAAATTAACTAATGTTTTAATTTAGCGGTAAAAATGAAGTTATTAAAAATAGATGTGGGATTTGAATTTCACTAAAAGCATTTATCCCCTTGTAATACAAAGAAGTTCTAGTTTAAAATTGAATTTTGATTATAAACTAGAAAATTAATATGAAAAAAGGATGGCTTTTTTTTTTTTTAATGAATTAGGTTAATAATTGACAATTGTACTCAATCATCCAAAGTCGTTAACATGTCATTTTAGATACTTTAGATCACTTGATTACCAACAACTTTAATCAAATGCTCACGTAGATGTGTGGTGTGTAAGCAGTATTCAAGTCCTATACAACCTTCTAATGTCCATTATTATTTTAATTATGTTATAATAATAACCATAGCTATTATGGTTCAACTTTAGGATCAAAATTTTGACGAGTCTATTTTTTAAAAAATTTGTATTTATTTGAAATATATTATGTAATTAATAGTAAATTTATGATTATATATGATCATCATTACTTATATAAAATACTTAGTATGTATATTATGAATTCAAAAAAATTTCTTTTTTAATATCAATAAAATGACAATTAAACAATAAATATTGAAATTTATGTACCAATTGTTTTTAATTAGCTTGATAGAGATTGAAAGTTGAAGGAATTTTTTTATTGCATAAATATAATCAATGTAAATGTTTGTATTATTAATTTGTCACAAATAAGTTTAATGCTATTTGATTAATTATCTTCCAAATATTGAGTATTTATTTTGTAAATATGAAAAGTTGTGAGTTGAAAATAATATTCATCTTCAAAATGATTAATTGCACCTTTATGAGTTATAGCTTATAAACTAATAAAACGAAGAAAACAATTAAAAAGTTTAAAAAATAAATAAAGAAACAATGAGCAACTTAGTCAAAAACAAAATAAAACATCTATAATATTATATAGTAAAAACAACAAAATACCCTGACCTTCCAATTATTAAAAAAAAAGGGTACAACATCCCAATGAGAGAAGCCTCAATCCCATAAATTAATTTCTATACAGAGGAGGATTAAAGAAAAAAAAAAATTAAAGAACAAAAACCTTTAAATAAGTGGAATTGCATGAAGAAATGGTTTTGATTGGTCATAGAGGTAAACAAATGAAAAAATACAAATAAAAGACAAAAATCAAATTCCTAAAATAATTTATTTATTTTAAACATATTATTTTAATTATTAACTAAATAATATATATTTTAATATTTATTATTATAAAATTTATTTTTTATAAGGAAATTATATATATTGTTTTTAAATTTAATAGTTAATGAAAATTCTAAAATTATTTTCTTTTTTTTTATAAACTTTATTTTGTTTTTATCACCATAAAATGAAAAATATATGAAATCATCCAATGATGTTAATTAATGAAGCAAATTTTATTTTATAAAAAATAAAGTAATAATAAATTACACCATTAGTTAAAATAAAATGTAGTCTATAATTATTTTATTTTTTACAAAATAAATCTTACTTTAATAATCACTATTGGATAATTCACTGTACTCTCGTCTAGTGATAAAAAAAATGAAAATAAGGTAAATAAAAATCAATTCAAAATTAGTGCATTTTAGGGTTATTTTGATTTTTACAAAGTAAAATGCACTTTGTTAATAGCCACCATTGGATGAGAAAATACACCCTCATCCAATGGTGACTAAAATAAAGTAAAATGAAAGTAAGTAAAAATCAAAGTAACCCTAGAATTTTTTAAATTTTCTGTGAAAATAAATATAATATATTTTTTAAAAATAAAAATAAAAATAAAATATTATCCGATTAGGAGGGTTGCACACCGTCCAATGCATGAAACGTCATGAATCACTCAAAAGCTGTTCCAAGAAAACCTCACTTTCTAGTATCCTCTCCCAATTTATTTTTATTTTTTATATTATTTTGTTTTGCTTGTTGTTTTTTATCTCCTGCTTCCAAGTACATTGTTCGTGATGGTGGTACCTTTCCCTATATTGCTGTAAACTTACTATTTTTTTCGCAATCAGAATCGCTTGGGTTTCAACGCTCCAGATTGTTTTACTTATGGGTCCCTGAAAAGGTTTTGACACCATACCTCACGGCTATTAGTAATTTTGACTTACTTTAATTTAATTTTAACTTATAAAATTTTTTATTTTATATTATATTTAATTATAAAATTTATGATAAATATAATTGCATTATATTTGGTCATATGTTAATAAAAAAAATTCCTTTAATTTGGTACCAATTTAATTTATTTTAGTTGAATTTTTACACTACTAATAAATTATATTTAATATTATATATACATTTTTATAGTAATAAAATCTCAAATTCAAATGCAATCAGGTTAATTAACTATAAAAAACTTTCGTGATATATATTTATTTATAAAAAATTTAGATGACATAATAAAATTATAAGCTATCTTACAGAAAAAAATGGTAGGGGACATCAATAATTTGAGTTTTTAATAAAGATAATAAAAATAATTTTAATGAGAAAAAATGTATTAAATTTTGATCATTCCATTTATCAATATTACAAAATTATAACAATTTTTTAGTTGTTGAAACAACAAAATCATATTAAGTTTTATCGTAAAACTTAGTTATTTAATTTTTTGATACATAAAATTGATATTATTGTGTAAAATAAATAAAATTTATAATTAAATAACATAAAAAATAATATAAATAAAACATTATGATAAATCCAACATTTTTTTCCAAAAAATATCATGCAAAAATTATTATTAAATTAGTGAGGTACATTAGCATTAATTATATTCACATAATCACAATATGGAAAATAAATACAATAAGATAAAAACCATCAAGTGAGTAAAGATGGAAGTGATTCTGATTCCGACACTGATGCGTCCAAATTACGCGCTAAACGTTATCTGCTTATCTCTTTCAATGATGCATCGGATTCCCATTACACTTAACCTACAACCTAAATCAGTTACCGTTCATCGTATCTCGAATCTTGAATATAAAATTCATTGGAACAATCCAACAGTCATTATCACAGATATAACCTGACATAATGATGCTTCATTGTATACTATTTCTCCCTCGCTCTTTTTTAAATTTTATCCTCATAATATTCGTTTCTTTTTATTCTCAAAAAAAAAAAATATTCGTTTCTTTTATTCCTCCATATCCACGTACCCAGTAGTCACGCGACACAACACCTGGACAAATCGCCATCCGATTAAAATTGCAGAACAAAATGATCAATTACTATTTACGCCCCTGAAGTTGTCTTAATATGAACGTTGGTCCTTATTGCTTAAAAATTATAAATTTTTTTCCATTTATCTATTTTTGAATTAATCTGTGACATAATTTTTCAACAAATTCCACTTAGATGAAATTAAAAAATAAGTTTTTTTATTTATATTTATTATATTATACATAATAATCCAATATATATATATATATATATATATATTACAAATCTAACAATTGGATATAATATATTTGAAACATCTAAAACTCTTTTTAGCAAATTACATCTAGTGGTTGGATGAGTATTCTAAATTCTGTGTGTTTCATTTGATTGATAAAAATATAACATACACATATCATAAATCTAATTATTAGATATAATATGTTTAGAACAATAAAAAGTTCTTAAAAAATTATTCAATAGTTATGGTTAATGATTATAAAAAATTTAAAAATTATAACTTATTGATTGGAATTATATTTTAGCACGTAATTTGATGAACAAATTATAAAAAATTAAAATATATAATCAATTTTTTAATTACAGTAATTTAAGATTTTTATATGAATATTTGATATTTTGATTTGAATAATAACATTTTTAGTATATAATGATTTAATTAATATTTTAATTGGTAGAAGTTAAACTAATAGTTATTATGTTTTTAAAAAATTTACCAAACATCTTTTGTTTAATGGTTGAAATTTTAACTCTTTAACATTAAAAACTGAATAAATAAGTCGTGTATTAATATTATATTTTTAAAGTTTCTGTTATTAAATGTTTAGTATTCATTGTTTAGAATCTTTATTTTTATTATATTTACTTAAAAAATTATGATTTTAAGAGATTAATGTATTTTGAAACATAAAATTAATAATTTGAGTACAATGGTATTTAAGTATAGTGAAATTTAATAGTGTGTTTGGTATGAATAAATTTCACAAAATTTTGTGAAATTTATTTGCAATTGCAAATGATGTGTGTATGATTTAAATGAATATGTTGTAAAATTCATTTGGAATTTCAAAATTTTAAATTTGTAAAATTGATTATAACTATATCAAGTTATAATAAAATGGTTAAATTTTCCAAATGAATTCAGTAACTTTTAAGTCTATATCTTTAAATGACTAAAATGCCGTCTCATTATTTTTATTTTCAAAAATATCTTTTTATTTAAAAAAGATATTTTTTGACCAAAATAAAAAATTAACTTAAATTT
The DNA here is from genome assembly GCA_949634005.1 of Mallotus japonicus. NCBI lineage: Eukaryota > Viridiplantae > Streptophyta > Magnoliopsida > Malpighiales > Euphorbiaceae > Mallotus > Mallotus japonicus. Next base: position 6,746 of record CATIWK010312860.1, on the reverse strand, counting down.
TAAATTTATACTAAATAAAATATAATAAAATATGAAATTCATTTGAGTTGAATTCTACAAATTATTCATTTGAATCAAATATATTTCATTAATAAAAATACCAAACATAATGTAAAGTATAATCTTTATCCACTTTTTTTTTTTAAATTAAATTTGTTAAAAGGGTACTATGGTAGGGACTAAAGAGTATGTTCAGACAAATCCAAGGATGCTCAAAAATTAATCCAAGAGAATCAAACGGTACACAGATGCAACTTCATAAAATAAGCTGAATCGCAGAAGATAGCAACCTCACAATCCTCAAAAAATGCTGTAGCTTGAAATATAAATAAACCACACGAACCACACCGAAGAGCTTCGTTCTCTCTCTTATCTTCAAAATTCTCTCTCTCTAAGGTGAACGGTCACCGGAGAAGCTTCTTTTAGGGTTCAGGCGAGTAGGAGGAGGAAGAGGATGGGATCGGTGCTGTTACCGGATCTAGGTACGCAGGTACTGGTGCCACTTTGCGCAGTGGTAGGCATCATTTTCTCATTATTCCAGTGGTACTTAGTCTCGCGCGTGAAACTCACACAAGATCGTCACGCGCCGTCATCATCACCAAGCAGCGGTGGTGGTGGTAACAAGAATGGTTATAATGATTATTTGATTGAAGAAGAAGAAGGTCTCAATGACCATAGTGTGGTGGTTAAGTGCGCTGAGATACAGAGTGCAATTTCTGAAGGTATACTTTGAAGTCTTTTTTAGATCTTTCAGTTTTTTTAGATCTGTTTTTATATATTTCACTGAAATTTAGGTAAAAGCTTCTGTTTGGTAGCAGAGAAAATGAAGGAAACTGAAAGAAATTTATTGCTTTTTTTTTTTTTGCTGTACAAATTTGTTTCCATTACTATTGCAGTTCTGAGATTCAATATATATGAATAATACGTTTTTCTGTTTGTTTTTCTTGCAAATGATGGTTCCGAAGCATAGCAGCTTTCTCTGATACTATAGAGCACTGTTTAGATCTGTTTTTCCTCCTTTTGCTTTCTTTATGGAACATTTTTTTTAGATTACTGCTGTTACAATCGTCTCTGCTATATAAAAGAAATATTTGGTGTGAATATGGTGTGGTTATTAATATTATTATTATTTTGCACTTTAAGATTTTTGTCTTATGTATATAAGGATGTGTGCCCCCCTTTTGTGGGTTTTTAGTGTGTTACTGTAGTCTTCTTTAATATTATGCATTCCACGTGCAGGGCACGTGGGTGATGTGTATTTGTGTCTAGCATTTCTCTTTCCTTCACAAATTAAATGATATAACAGTATTGTCTGTGGGGGATAATTCTATTGTTTTGGATCTTCGTGCAATTTTAGCAATATTGTTGGGTGATTCTTTTTGCTTTTGTTCTTTTCCTGTAGTTTTTTGTTAGGAGTTGATTGTTTTGTCTTTTCCAATTTATTTTTGTTGGAAGTATTATAAGTGCTGGTGTAATAATTTCTTTTTACTGTACTATGTAAATGGGAGTTGAATGTTGGTTTGCAAAGGCATATTTTGGTGTCCAACATAGATTGTGCTGTTTTCTCCTATAAACGGGAAATGAAATGTATACTAAATCTGTTTATTGTTTCCTGTAACTACTAGCTGGTTTAGACATTTAGATGCAGCAACGTTATTAAGGACATTGCATATTCTGCATAGTAAATGCTTTTAATTTAATTTTTGGGGCAAAAACCTGTTTTTCTTCTATGTACATGATAAAGGTTGTATAAAGAGAATTATGAGTATGGTTGGCAATTAAGGTAATTAAGTGTTTATTTATACTGTGAATGAGGCATGAAGCTTGCCTTGTTATAGCCAATGATGTTGTGCATAGTCTCTGTCTCCTGTGAGTTAGAATTCCGCAGCACATAGACTATGGGGGGAAGTAGAAAGGTTTGCAAACATATGGAAAAGAGTGATTTAATATGAATACTTATCCAAATTTACATAAAAATCATAATTTTATTATTTTAAATGCCTACATCCAACGTCATATTTGTTATTGATATGTATTTTTTCTCCTTTAATTGCTTACCTTAGATCATCTCTTCTCTGATACTTTTTTATAGTTTTCTTTAATTTGCCACTACTAATATGTAATGATTTATGCTCTCTTCTTTTTGACATTTATCTTGTAATTTATTTGTATATTTAATTTGAGTTTTCATTGATTTGGCAGGTGCAACATCTTTTCTGTTCACTGAATATAAGTATGTTGGTATTTTCATGGTTGCTTTTGCAATCTTGATCTTCCTTTTCTTGGGTTCTGTTGAGGGCTTTAGCTCAAAGAGCCGACCATGTACTTATGATTCACAGAAGATGTGCAAACCAGCACTTGCTACTGCAATATTTAGCACTGTGTCATTTGTACTTGGTGCTGTCACTTCAGTTCTCTCGGGTTTCTTAGGGATGAAAATTGCTACCTATGCCAATGCAAGAACTACCTTGGAAGCCAGAAAGGGTGTTGGAAAGGCTTTTATTGTTGCATTTAGGTCTGGTGCAGTAATGGGTTTTCTGCTTGCTGCTAATGGTCTGTTGTTTCTTTACATTGCTATAAATCTATTCAAGATATATTACGGGGATGACTGGGAAGGCCTCTTTGAATCCATTACTGGTTATGGTCTTGGGGGATCTTCAATGGCTCTTTTTGGGAGAGTTGGTGGTGGTATCTACACCAAAGCTGCTGATGTTGGTGCTGATCTTGTGGGAAAGGTTGAAAGAAATATTCCAGAAGATGACCCAAGAAACCCAGCTGTAAGCATTGCTGCTCTCTGTGGAATATAATTTAACACATGCTGGTTTTACTGAAATGTCTGTTCATCATCCTTGCAGGTTATTGCTGACAATGTTGGTGACAATGTCGGAGATATTGCTGGTATGGGGTCTGATCTTTTCGGTTCCTATGCTGAATCATCTTGTGCTGCCCTCGTTGTTGCTTCCATTTCATCTTTTGGTATCAACCATGAGTTCACTGCTATGCTGTATCCTCTGCTCATTAGTTCTGTGGGTATCCTGGTTTGTTTGATCACAACTCTTTTTGCCACTGATTTCTTCGAAATCAAGGCTGTGAAGGAAATTGAACCATCACTGAAGAAGCAACTCATTATCTCCACTGCTCTTATGACTGTGGGTATTGCAATTGTAACTTGGATTGCCTTGCCTTCGTCTTTCACAATTTACAATTTTGGTGCTCAGAAGGTTGTTAAGAACTGGTAAGGTTTTGAATGATTCTCTTTCGGGGAATAAGTATTTTATGATTGACACTTTCATTGGTTTTGAATGGAGCATGTGGTTTTATTCAGTTTTGGATTCTGCGGGATGTATGTAGAATTTTCTACTGATTTGAAATGTAAGGTTTGTGGTAAAAATTGGCCTATTGAAAAGTGTGACGTGTGTGCTTATATTTATATTATGGGGTTTGCATTAGAAAATGTAAGGTTTTGTGGTAAAAATGCATGGTGTTTTCTTTGCTGTTCATGGGTTTGCAAATATTTAGAAGTCTTTAAAAATGACCTAAAGTTTCTAGCCTATTATTTGTCGTAGTGGCTAGTTAATTGAATTGTTTTTGGATGAGTCCGATGACCTGGTGCATGTACTAATATCTTGGTTATTTGCAGGCAGTTGTTTTTGTGTGTGGCTGTTGGTCTTTGGGCTGGACTTATTATTGGATTTGTGACTGAGTACTATACCAGCAATGCTTATAGGTACTAAATAATGAGGTCTCACTTGAATTGATTTCTCATTATTCACATTTTTTTTTATAATGCTAAACTACATATTTTATGCCTGCAGCCCTGTGCAAGATGTTGCTGACTCCTGCCGGACTGGAGCTGCTACTAATGTCATCTTTGGGCTTGCCTTGGGATATAAATCTGTCATCATTCCAATTTTTGCCATTGCAGTTAGCATCTTTGTTAGTTTTAGTTTTGCGGCCATGTATGGCATTGCTGTGGCTGCTCTTGGAATGTTGAGCACCATTGCCACTGGATTGGCTATTGATGCTTATGGCCCCATCAGTGACAATGCTGGAGGCATTGCTGAGATGGCTGGCATGAGTCACCGCATTCGTGAACGGACTGATGCTCTTGATGCAGCTGGCAACACTACTGCTGCCATTGGGAAGGTACCATGATATTCCCATATACTTGCTTTTTAACTTAAGAATCAGTTGAGCTAAAAATGATGTGACATCATAATCAGTAGAAGTAAAAATGATGTGGTATCCTTCTTGCCAAATAATACCACTAGTGGATCATGGACCAAGTTGTCTTCTAATAAAATATTCTATGCTGAATGTGTGCATTGTTGTTACCCTTGCAGTTTTTCTTTGCTTTATGGATTTTCTTTAAAGGTAATAATTAACACTATTCTTGCGTGTTATGTAGGGATTTGCCATTGGATCTGCTGCATTGGTGTCTTTGGCTTTGTTTGGTGCTTTCGTGAGCCGTGCAGGAATTTCAACCGTTGATGTATTGACCCCGAAGGTCTTCATTGGTCTGATTGTGGGTGCCATGCTTCCGTACTGGTTCTCTGCCATGACAATGAAGAGTGTGGGAAGTGCAGCTTTGAAGATGGTTGAAGAGGTTCGTCGGCAGTTCAACACCATTCCTGGCCTCATGGAGGGTCTTGCCAAGCCTGATTATGCTACTTGTGTCAAGATCTCTACTGATGCATCTATCAAAGAAATGATTCCGCCAGGTGCTCTTGTCATGCTTACACCTCTCATCGCTGGAACCTTCTTTGGCGTTGAGACTCTTTCTGGTGTTTTGGCTGGTTCCCTTGTTTCTGGAGTCCAGGTAATGAAGTGATGTTTCAGCTTATAGTAGTTATTCAATTCTACCTCATTCAATCTGGTTTGGATCTGACAAGTGTTACTTATCATACTTGGTTTTAACAGATTGCAATTTCTGCATCTAACACTGGTGGTGCATGGGATAATGCCAAGAAGTACATTGAGGTATATATCATGTTGATTTCATATATAGTTTTATTGTCATTGATATGCAGATAGGACTTTGTTGAGTAAAATGCCCATGTTCCTATTGTCAGGCTGGGGCTTCAGAGCACGCAAGAACACTAGGCCCCAAAGGATCCGATCCACACAAAGCAGCTGTAATTGGAGACACCATTGGCGATCCACTCAAGGATACCTCAGGTCCATCACTCAACATCCTCATCAAGCTCATGGCAGTTGAATCCCTTGTCTTTGCACCCTTTTTTGCCACTCACGGGGGCCTGCTTTTCAAGATATTCTAAAGGCAAAGGGGCAACGACTGAAGTTATGGAGGAGGAAGGGTAGTTATAATGGTTGCCTTCTCTTGTAGAATCCACATCCATCCTCAATTCTGCATCTGCATTCATCTTCTCTCCCATTTTCTCGGGATTTTTTTTTAAAGTTAGTTTCTTTAGTTTTAGTGAAATACTATTTTTGATGGGCTGATAATGATGATAATTAAAAGATATGGTTACCACAAATGACAATGGCGAGAAACGGTCCCTTCAAATTAATTGTCACTAGTGTCTAAGGAGAGTCTGAGAATTTGCTTTTTTTTTTTTACTGTCTTTTTGGAACAAACCCTTAAAATTTTGTATTGTTACTCCTTTTCCCTTACAGCTAATATGGCATTTTGGACATGATTGGTTTGAGTTTGTTTGGTTTTTAGAGTTCCATGCCAGGTGAATTGAAATTGTGTGCTCAACTGGGAAACCTAGGTTGTGCCTGTGATATATGCAAACTTGGTACGAATGCCATCTTGTTGTCCTTCCAAAAAGGTTGATAAAGGTGCAAGGCAGAAGCATTCTCAAATTATTTGGACCCTCTTAGGTCAAATATAAGCCATATTAAGATTGCAAAGAGTAAATTAAAAATGATGAGAGCTCTAGACAAAAAAAAAAAAAAAATGATAAGAGCTCTAGACAAAGCGGTTCATTAATTTTGTAGTATAATTAACAAAAATCAGTTAATGACGATGTATTTTTGTGTGCTTGTGTACGGATGTATTTACCTGTTTAATTTGTGTGCTTGCGTACGGATGAGGTTGCGGATTTGAACCGTTCTCCTCCTTTTCTTGATATATGTCATGTTCCTATGGATGGAATGATAAATTATTCTATCTTTAGACGGGCAGATAAAGTTTTTATAATTTAATATTATACATAATTAAAAACAATTTATAATATGAATATATTCTCCCAAAATTTTAAATGTGCTTCAATTTTCACATATAGTGTAGTGTTTTCTTTGTAATTTGTATGCTCCTCCATTTAGTAAACAATTTCCGATGCATGTTAAACAAAAACTCACCTGTGAATTAGTACATTAATTAATTTTTATATAGTAAGTGGTCTATAATTTAAATGAGCCAAATAATAATTTTGGCTTTTTTTTTTTAATCAAATCATAGTTTTGACTGTTGAGGCAACATGATTATATTTCCCAAACAGTGTACATAGAAATTGAGATTATACTATTATTATTTTTTTTTTACCAAGGAGATTATATTATTGTTGAGGCAAAATATTTCCCAAACAGTGTACATAGAAATTGAGATTATATTATTTCAAAAAAAAAAAAATTGAGATTATTATTATGAATGTGAATGAACAATATATTGCATGTGAATGAACAATATATTGCATGTGAATGAACAATATATTGCTTGTGAGAGAATAGTTCTCAAATAGTGGAAAGAAAATCTCTATATAAAGAGATTGAAATTCATT
>CATIWK010312814.1:0-17339 GCA_949634005.1 Mallotus japonicus | reverse complement strand
TTTTCATCTGGTGCAAGCATGATATATGAAACACAATATTTTCAAAAAAACACCTAAAGAAATAAGTGCTTCAGAATTTTCATTTTACACATTACTACTTTTATACATCCCAAAGCTATTAACAACGATTATTATAATTCAAAAATTTTACATAGCCAATACACTCACACTATTAACCACAAGTAATCCCTCATTTTTCGACCAGTACACCATTGTTTCCTAGCACAAAAATAAAGACGACCATGTAATTAAATTCACACCAGAAAACAACATTCCATCTTTTCAGGAAATTATTCATATTACCATATTTAATGAACAGATTCTCTACTCACACTTCTAATTAGTGGTTCATAATTTTTTTTTTAATTTTTATTTCAATTCCCACATGATCTTCCAAAGAAATTTGTTCAAAGGTATGAAGATGAGCTAACTTCCACAATTACAATCAATATTCCAAATGGTGATCGGTCGGAAGTTCAACTTCTAAAACAGGTGTGTTCAAGTCATTCCATAACTTATTTGAACTTCATCCCAATTTACACATTAACATGTTCGATTGTGGTTAATATTAATTAAATATTATTTATTTTCTTAGAGCTGAACTAATTGATATATCGTATCAACAAAGACCAAATGCCTCTAAATATTTTTCCAAAACTTCAGTCAGGAAAAATTCCAACACTCAAGAAGATGCAACAAAATTCACATCTACCAAGCCATTTTTTGTTGTCACACCGCCTTTACCCATTTAGTGGTATGTTTATTCAAATTTCACATTCACTACCAATGTTATATATATCTAATATATCTTTTCCTTTTGCAGAATGTGCCATTGCATTTTTTAAAACAATTTAAAAAAAGTGTGGAGTATGCCAGTCACACAAAAAATGGAAGGTTAAATTAATTTCTCACCGCACTTATAAACGTGCTTATTTGTCCGCTAGATGGTCATTGTTCGCAAGAGATAATTATCTTTCTGAAGAAGATGCATATGCGTTTGAGTTATATAATGTTAATATTCATCTCATAAAAGTCACAATTTTTAAAAATAACAAGTATAAATTCTAAATTACCATCAACTATTCTGTTCTCAACTTACAAAGACTGTACTCAATCTTTTCATATATAATGAAGTATTTGTTTACTTTCTCTACAATTTATGAAATATATTTCTTAGTAACAAAAGTATGTTCATAGACATTCATTCAATTATTTCAAATTATCTCACACCAACAATATTACTAAATAATTATTTATGTCAAATTTATTTATTCCAATTACAAAAAATAACTAACATCAAAATCTTATTATTTTATTACTGAATTCAAAAAAATAATTAATTTGAACACATTATTAAACATAACTTTATTATACATTTTAAAATAAAATATTTTTAACAAAAAAATAAGCTTTCGCGCATCGCGCTATAGTAGGTGATTAATGTTGAAGAAAATGAAATGGCAACAACCACTTGGCTGACATGCAAAGATGCAAAAGATTACAAGTTACTGTTTGGTAGCGTTTGGTTGCCGGAATGGTGGGATGTTCGCCAAGTGAAGACTGTACAGAAATACACGTTTTTCTCTAGGAAATCGATCCTGCTCTATTCCTTGTAATATTTATGTCTTCATGTAACGTGTTTCATAAGTAGCCTCCAACTTGCAATTACACTTGCTTCTTTGAAGTCCCCAAACATACATTACATTCCTACAATTTTTCAGAATATTAAAAAATTTTAAATTCAATTTTAGACCATTACAAATAAAATCCCCTCAAATTATTCAAAAAAATATATATTTATGTCGAGATTGTTATGAAAAAAGGCATCACATTGTAATTTCAATTAAAAAAATAAATTTACAAGAGATTTTTGTCTATATTAGATATGATACATTGTAAAATAAAATTTGTGACACGTGATTAAAATATTACATTTGACCAATAAAAATAGAACACTATCTTTATATTACAAATTGCTAAATGTATTACATCCAATGTAAAATAGAATTTATAATATATCATTGTAGTATTTTATATTTAATCAATAAAAATGAAATATGTTTCCACATCATAAATCTAACCGTTAAATTTATTACACCCTATAAATAAGAAATTTTCAATTGTAAATGTAGACGGCAGCACACAGAGCCGATATCGATTACATGGCATTGCCACATCATCTTTTGGTATGATGTGGAGTGCCAGCCAGGCGTGTACCTGAGTTGATATAGTGCTGCCATGTTGATTCACACACTACACTGTACCTGGCCTAAAATAGAACGACGTCGTTCTCATGGTGATGTTAAATTTTCTCCGACCATAACCAGCTCTCAGTTGGCCTCGGAGCAAAAGCCTCTTCTTTCCCAAAACTTTTTGAAAAAACGTAAAATAGTCTCCGATCTCCGTCGTGGACGGCGGCAGCGTAAAGATGAAGAAGGACGGGAAGGTGAAAGAGCTAAGCGTTTTAGTGATATATGCAATTGCATTCTACGCCTTCATAATGCGGCGATCCCTGCAACTCGCACGCGGTATTTTCCGTTCACAAAAAATATTTAATTTTTTTTGTTTACAATATTTAATTTTTTTGGTTTACTCTTTTCTTTTCGAATTCTAATAAAATTTATTGATGAAAATGTTAGATCATGAAGCAAAGCTTTACGGTTTACGCCCTGGATGGCTTCTTCCTCCTCGTCTCAATGTAATTAATTTTGTTTTCTTGATTGATGTATATATATACATAATTGGTGTTTCTAATAATAATCTACTTGTTTTGCTGTTGCAATTAGGATGTTTCTGATGCTCAATGGAGAAACTTTCGTGGGAATTTGCCAATTCTTACAGTGGTTTTTGCAGTTTTTAGTGTACTGGGAAATGGGTTAAGGTCTTTTTTTGGTTTGAAAGCAAAGGGAATGTCAATTGTTTGGCTTTTTGTTTCTCTGGCTTACTTATCCTATCTTCATGGAGCTTGGTTTGTTTGTTCTCCCCTTTTTGTTCTTTAATTTAAGTTACTCTGTCGCTGTTATTTCTCTCATTTTTTTTTGTACTGTATTGTTGCAGCACTATATTCATCCTGTCCATTGCGTCGGCTAATTTTCTTCTAGTCAAGGTGCGTTTTTTTGGTAGAAGTTTTATGCTTTGTTGGTTTTCAATGAATAAGATGTCGTTCATATTCCTAATTTTGTGCCATATTTTACTAGATTTGTGTTTCTGCAGATATTTGCACGAACAGATTACTTCTCATTTCTGCTTTGGGTTTTCAACATTTTTTTCCTTCTATGTAATCGTGTTTATGAAGGGTATTCTTTTTCCATTTTTGGGTGAGTTTTTCGTAAGGCTATGATTATACTCTTGCTGTTAATTCCATATTGCAAGAAATTATGCTATTACTGTTCACTAAGCTTCGCTTCCCTTATTGCTTAGGCAAAGATGGGCATATCTGGACAACTTTCGAGGCACCTTTAGGTGGCATATTTGCTTCAATTTTGGTGATTATTTCTCTCATTTGTTTAGTGGATTTTAGTTTCATGAAGATTCTTTGAGGCCCATTTTGCAAAAGAGTTTCGTGCAGTCAGCAACCACTTAGGACAGTTTTTTTCTTTGTTTTTTCACAGTTGTTTTGCGCATGATAAGCTTTGGATATGATTACCATTGGGCAACTCAAGATTCTCGTTTTGATAAGAAGGTATCATTGCATACCTTAACCAGCTTGTTGTGTGTATTTCATAAGACCATTTGGTTCTTCTGTAAATGCCCTGTAGAAAATTTATCAAATTTGGTTTCCCTTTCCATATATTGCACTGAAACAGACTTTCTGATTTGCATACCTTGATGTAATTCGTATTTGTCATAGCTGCTGTTTCAGTAAGAGTCAATGCACCACGACAGTAGATGATGCAGTGACTCTGTAGACATTGGCTTATATTCATGAAAAATTCAAATTTTCTTGGTGTTCAATATTTGGGTGTTTCTCCATGCTAGTACTGTTCTGTATTTAGTGTGCATTTGCAATCATATAGAGAGAAATTGTGCCTAAAAACAATGTAGATTCATTGATATTTTAGTGAACTGGTGATCTCAGAAGCACATTCAACGTTGCCATGTCTGCAAGTCAGGAAAAACATGCTACCAATTTCTACAGGTTAGTTGCTTCTTAATAATGAGCTTGATTGTTATTGAAATTGCTGTCCATTTGTTAACAAATTCAAATAGACTTCCTTTTTCTTTTCCAGTTCTAATTCCATTCATTTGTCCCAGGAAAGAAGTGCCTCAAATGCAAATTTCTCCTTTAGCATATATCTGTCTTATTTGGTATATGCACCCCTTTATATTGCTGGGCCAATTATGAGCTTCAATGCCTATGCATCACAGGTCTGTGACTTTCGTTTGTATCCTTACTTTTTGTTGCATAAGATTGGTCAGGTTTTAGTTTATGGCTTTGGTACGTCCTTCAGCAGAATAGTACTAGTGAACAAGATCAGATTTTTTCAGTTGGTTACGTTTAAAATTCTTATCTAATTGTGGTGGTTTAGATAGTTTTCTGGACCTTAAGATTATGATTGTTGTTAAACTTGTGGAACATTGATACATTTAGTTTTACTGCCAAATATGTAAGTCATTCCTAGTTTTGTTTTCATTGAAACTAATATAATTTTATATTTCTTGCAGTTAGATATGCCTCAGAAGAATTATGCAGCCCGAGATGTGACTTGCTATGGGTTACGTTGGATAATTAGCTTTCTTCTCATGGAACTTTTGACACATTTTTTTCATTACAATGCTTTTGCAATCAGGTTAGACTCTTTGAAACTCAAGGATATGGCACATATTTTTTTATTCTTTTTGTCCCCTCCTAATTTGGGATTAATCATATTTTTTTATGCTAATTAGTGCCGTGTGGAAATTGTTAGCCCCAGTGGACATATTCATCATAGGATATGGGGTGAGATGATAGTCCACTTTGTTACAAGTTTTCCAAATAGGCATATTTGAGACAAGATGCTATGCAGGAAAACTCTTGTGTGATATCATTTTTTCATGCTGTTACAGGTCTTAAACTTCATGTGGCTAAAGTTTTACCTCATTTGGCGTTATTTCCGATTCTGGTCGTTGGTGTGTTTGTTGATTTGCAACTTTTTTCCTTGGTTGACTTGAATTATGTCGTTAATCTTAGCTCCTGGGCAGTTCGATTTTTATTCAGTTATATGGTCCATTTCATCATAAGTTTTAATTTGTAAAAAAGCTATAAGCTATTTTTTGTTAGCATCTAACTATACATAATAAGAAATTCAACAACCCTTTTCTTTCAGATTTGTGGCATTGAGGCCCCTGAGAACATGCCAAGGTGTATTAATAATTGCTACAACTTGGAGAACTTTTGGAAAAGTTGGCACGCTTCATACAATAAATGGATAGTGAGGTGCAGCTTTTAACTCTTTTATCTCAGCCCCAACTCTGTTTTTCTGTGTGATATAAATATGATTTGTGAATCACTTGTACTTCAGGTATATGTATATTCCTCTGGGAGGAGCACAAAGAAAGCTACTCAACATATGGGTTATATTCACATTTGTTGCAGTATGGCATGATCTAGAGTGGTATCTTGGCTTGTTCCATATTTTTCCCTTTTTATCACTTTTCTGGTGTGAGACATGATATAATGTGCCCCTGCCTGACAACTTTTTCTCTTTGGTCCTAGGAAACTTCTTTCATGGGCATGGTTGACATGTTTATTTTTTATCCCAGAATTGTTGGTGAAGTCGGTGACAAATGGAATGCAGGTGTCATTTCATGGAATCTCCAATACAATACTCAACTTTACAATTACAGTTTGAATCATGCTAACCCTCATTTATATTATCTGTGTAATATCTAATCAGGCAGAGAATGCTTTTGGGGCATTCCTTTTCCGAGAACTTAGGGCAGTTGCTGGTGCTATCACCATCACATGTTTAATGGTATGTAATAGAAACAAATTCTATGATTTCTGCCATATAATTTTCATTGCAAGTAATTTAATAACTTATGACCCCATTTTTTAAGAGGTCAGCCTTTCCTTTCCCAGAACAACCATCTAACTTGGGCCAGGTGATTTAAAACACATTTCTTTCAAAATGGGTATGTTGTACTCTACAAACGGTTGTCCATATTGTCATGATATTTACAGCAGCGAATATGTTCTATTATTATTGTCTTCAGACTGTTTTTTAAATATTTCCATGGATGTGCGGCAAAAATTTACAGTAGACATTAGACAAGGGCCAATTTATGTATTCCTTGTGCTCCACCTACTGTTGTATCTTAATGATGTAGCCCTTGATTAAAATTTTGAAATTGCCATGGCAAAAGGGTAGCTATTGGAATAGGGATGCATCTAACTTTTATAGATTTCCAAATCCCCTCGCCTCCTTACTCATTCTCAAATAAAAACAAAATTCTAAAAATTATATATCTCAACCTTGTGGCAAAGCATTGTTTAACTGATCACATGCTTGCCTCCTGACTCGGTCTCAATATAGAAGCTAAATTAGATATTAAAAAAAAAAAAAGTATATATCTCAACCTTGTTGCTAAGCTTTGTTTAACTGATCACGTGCAGGTCGCGAACCTTGTTGGCTATGTTATTGGTCCATCTGGCATTAATTGGCTGATTTCACAATTTCTTACACAGAAAGGCAAGTAAACACTCCTTTTACTTCCTTTATGTTAGTTTCTGGTCTAGTTAGATGCATGCAGCTGGATATTTAATATGCATTTCATCTCGCAGGATTACCAGTATTGGGTGGCATGTTTGTAACATTTTATGTGGGGACAAAGGTAAATGTTGTGAAACATTTTAAGCATTCTATTAAATGTGGATAAGCTAGTTAATCTCAATTGTTCTCGAACTACAATTATTTTGCAGCTTATGTTCCATATTGATGATGCCAAGCAAAGGAAGCACTAAACTTGAGTTGTCCATCAAGGACTCACGACACCTAATGCTTTGAACTCCACTTATCAAATGAGATGCAAGCCATTAGTGCTACTAAAGAGCCAAACAGGACAGCTTAGCATTCAATTTTTACCTTTGAGATATAGATGGATTGAGCATGTTCCATGGCTCACTTTGTACATTTTGCAATTTTGTACGTTTTGCTTTGCATCAAATTAGAAATCGATTTTTTCCCCTCCTATTTTTGCGATGCCGAAATTAATAGACTCCAACTCCCAGCAATTCCTGAATACAAAATCTCTCTAAAATTGGTAGATTTAGACTGAATAACCAAAAATGATATAATAATTCAATTTTTATGTGCATGTATTCTAACAAAGCCCCATTTTAGAAGTACGTTAGAGTACTTATCCTTTCTTGAGAGACCTACTTTCCACGTGGCAAGAGGCCATTAGCCTTTTTAAATTATGCTAGTGATTTAATTTGTAATCACATACATGAAATGATAGTAATAAAAAATTTAAAACAAATTGACGAAATAATTAACAAAAATTAATGAGGTTAGAAAACAAAAATAGAGATATATAGTCAACTCAAGTTTTCAGCACCCACATCCTATCTCTCATTTGTTCCAGGGGGGGGGGGGGGGGGGGGCGCGGAATTTCTCAGTAACCTTGAATTGAATCAGCAGATCGCCAAAAGAAAGGCTCAGGTTGCATGATGTAGGCCAAGTTACTGGCATGGCGCAACATCAAATTGTAGCCTAATAAAATTTTCAGATTTGCAATTTCATTTAAGTAAAAAAAAAATAACCAGAAGCAAAACTCTCGAGATTAATCAATCACAGGATCCACAAATCTTATCTAACCTATAGTAAGATGAAAAACAGTACTATACACCTCAAAATTTTCCAGATAGTTACAAGTAATAATGGATGTTAAATATTGTGCATTCCATGGAAAATCTAAGAGAGATGTTCTCTGATTCAAAAACTGATGCCCTGAAAAAAAGCAGCAAAAAGAAATGTGAATGAACATAAGAACCAAAAACAAAATGGCCAGCCATACATCAGACAGTAATGAGACTTTGGGGAAAAAAGAAAAACTGGTATTCACAAAAAGATACAAGTTGCAAGCAAACAATTCAACATAGACTTACCAGCTCACCAGCCATGTGTCTGATGAGGTTATAATCCCAGACTACTTCTTTTTCTTACCACCTACAGCCTTCGGCTTTTTAGCACTCGTGTCTTTAGCTGTAGGATCAGGTGTTTCCTGTCACATGAACGTACAATGAATGAAAACCAAGAATAAGATGAGTATTCAATTAGGCAACTCCATACTTTAAACATCTAACAGGTAATTTGACATTGTCTACCATTTATATCACTGGAGCAACAGTTCAGTTTCCGGATTAAACATCTAACATATAATTTGACATTGTCTACTATTTATATCATTGGAGGCAACAGTTCAGTTACCTGATGAAAGTAACTAGAAGTACATGCTAATGACTCTACTAAACTGATCTAAGTAGAATACAGATAAATCCAAATTGGATCTGAACATTCACCAGAGTTTTCAGCTTCATGTGCCGAAGCAGACACCTCTGGATAATGGCGTTGACACCTTTGAACCTACATCCACAATTGGCAGGCTTAACCTGCCAATGACTTTGGGCATGGCGCAATTACAAGCTTGCACAGACAGCATTTTAAACTTGATTGCTGGTTTAGGAGATTGAAGCACACATTCAGTTTCCTGTCATCCAGTGTACCAAGAAATTATGGTACCAATCAGTTCTTAACTTCCCAACAAATCAAGGATCATCATTCTTCCTCTAGAAAATTTTCAAGGAAAAAAATCGGGGTCTAAATATCAATTAGATTACTGCCCATACATGATTGCAGCAATTATAAAAAGAAATAATCATAATAGGAAACAAATCATTATAGCATAAGATTGAATGTGAATTTCCCAAACTGAATGCAGAATAGAGTAAGCAATGGGATGCAACAACAGGATTTACTAAGAGTAGAAATAAGTTCAAATCAACATGACCCAGGGGGCCATGGTCAAAACTTATTGCTTCAAAGCAACAAACTAGAGGAAGAAAAGCGAAAAAAAGAGAAGCAAAGGCCAGACATGCAAAGCAAGTTTTCCACTACAATGACATCTATAAAAAAAATCAACAGATGCTAAGTATTAGAACCTCAATGTACTGAAAATTTGGCCAACAAATTTTCCTAACTAAAACATGACATGAAACCAAATAGGAGGTCAGGAGTATATTACTAAACCAAAGACAATGTGGTAGAGGTGGCACAAAATGATTTAATTCACAACAGATGTTCATTCCTAAATAAGATGGAAAGGAACCCTAAGCAGCTGATCTCAACTAATTTTGAGCTGAGACTTGATCTAATTGAGTATTAAACTTAAAAAACACATGCAGGGGGAAACACAAATGAATAATACTTGAAATGCTTAATGGGATCGCACCTTCCGCTTAATAGGAATAGATGAGTTGGCAACTGGCTTAAAAAACGATTCCAATCTGTAAAGAATCCAGAAACAAAACGAGATAGCAAATAATCAGACAATTAAATAAGAAAATGAGGTAAGTACAATTCCTTCATCAGCAGTTTCAGTACAATTAATTCCCCGTGCATCACTTACCGGCCCTGTGATGACTTATTTTTAGCTGCTTTAATTTTTTCTATTGCCTGTTACATTTGTGAAAATGAAAGAAAATAAATAATATGTTGGAAAACATGCAAACATATAATTTTTTTAAGATTTGAGGGAATACCTTTGTAACCCGATCACTGTTGAACCCATTTTCATTCACTAGGAAAGTCATCAGCCCCTGCAAAAATGATGAAAGTGCTTGAAACATGCCAAACACCTGGTAGAAGAATAAGATATACAATTGTATTGCAAGAGAAAAATCACCTCTTGATCTGGGGGAGTCCACTTGAGCTCAGGCTCATCTTCATCGGCAAGAACAAAAGGCTCTTTAAAAAGCCGTCGAGCCTCCTGAAATGGCCAATTCTCTGGTATTTGGTATCTAAAATGAAAGAAATAAGATCAATGCATAACAGCAACAACAACAAATCTGTAAAGAACCACCCATCATGCAAATGGATATAAGCATTCTGCATAACCAGCATATTTTAGGCTGTGGGATATACAGCTGTTAATTACCATGAAGCAGAAACACAACAGTGCCATTTTCATGAACAGAACATTCAAGTGCAACAATGAACTATAGAAATGAATGTGTTGAGGCTGAATAAAAAGATCACCTCTCTTTGTTTATGTTCTCCAAAATATTCTCTATAGAACCATGCTGGCGAATGAGCTTCAAAGCAGTCATGCCTCCGATTCCTGTAGCATGAATTTGTCATTACAATACTTAAATGCATAACCAAAACTTCAGGCAGATCACTGATAATAACTTCAATCCGTATATTATTTATTAAGATGACAAAGAACAGAAGACTCAAAGCTAAAATCCTGAATACCTCGAATGCTATCACAATAATCACATCCAGAAAGGATGCACAGGTCAATAAATTGATCCATGCTAAGGTTCAGCTCCTCCAAAATCTGACACAAAATTATCATCAGATTTAAAACAGCGAATTAAATATCAGAAAAGTGCACCATTTTCAGTTATAAGCACCTTTGAAATTTCAAATTCCATAACAGGGATTTTTCTTGAGCTGGGATCCATCAAATGGCGAAGAAACCTAGGAGCTCCAAAAGTTAAGGAATCCATGTCCTCAGAAGCTACAGCATAAACCTAAAAGATACCAAAAAAAAAAAAAAATGAAGCCACATATAAAATTTGTTAAACCTTCGGAAAACATGGTCCTACCCCATTGTAGTAAATTGAAGACACAAGCCTTTAAACAAGAATAAATCAATTCAAATATATGAAACAAAATCAATCATTTTCAAATGCCATGAAAACATAATGGCCAAGCTCATGAACCCAAAATAAATGAAATATATAAAACAAATAATACATGCCTTTCCTGATTTGCAAAGTGCAGCACACTCTGCCTCTGCTTCCGAAGGAGCCTGTAGAAACAGAAAAGAAATGTCTGAAGTGTCAATCTACTTGTATTTCATGATCAGTCACAGATTTTGCACAATAAATATTTTCAAACATAGGACTCTTTCCTCTTGGAATGCTATATTCACCACCAAAATTCAAACTAGTATCATTATATTGAGTAAGGCAAAATACCTCAATTACAGGTACTCCCATGAGTCTTAAAAGTCTTTTGCAGTCTTCATTATGCTGCTTTGTCACCTACAGAAGTAAAGGCGCAAATGACTAAGCCATCAAAATCTTTTTTCAAAAAACAAAATTAGATGCAATTTTGCTGGAAACAAAAAACTGATGGTAACCATGGAAACCGCAATAGAGGAATAAGAATGGAGTAAAGAACTAACCTTCACTGTCCGCTTGCTGAATTTCTCAATGTCTTCCTTATTGCCAACCTAAAGTGAAAAAACAGCATTTTGCAAAATGAGGTCTCCACAAAAAAATTAGGAACTATGAAAAGTAGAACTAGTATGTACCTCCACAGCTTCAACCAAATCCTCAGTAGCATCTGCCCTCCTTGAGTAACTGAATTGCAAAATTTGTGTATATCATTATTAACCATTAAGCAGAAACTTTAAAACTACAAAATTTATTGAATGATAAACATGAAGAGACATAAAGATAGAAAAAGTACCGTTTTGCTAGCTCTTGTTTCTTCAAATCAGGAGGCTGCCCATCAAACACATAGCTGAAAGCAAAAGCACTAAATGATTTAGCAGAAGCATAAACCTCATCAACTGACATTCAAAACAACAAAGAGACAATTTTTCCAAAACTGAAAACAAAATTGAGGATAAAAGGCGAAGAAACAAATTACACAGGCTTCATTCCAGCCTCAAGAAGTCTAATTGTCCGATTAAACATCCCTTGCAAGTGACTACAACATTGACCAACAGAAAAATAAAAAACACCATGTTAACAACTATAATCCACTTTAATCATTACTCACTAGGACATTAATAGATAACAAAAGGTGAAGTTTAAATGAAAAAAAGAGACCTGGTGACTTCACCAGCTTCATTGGTCAGCATTTCAGTTCCGATTCTTCCCACCACAATCTGCAACAATTCCAGCATAAAGTTTAGGTTTTTACAATACATATATACTAAATTTTCACGGGAAAAAAAAAAAGAAGAAACAAATACAAGGAACTGGTAGATGCTCATGCTAGCGTCAATGGCTATCTTGCGGCCAAAATAGCTCTCAAATTTCTGCTCTTTCATGGCTTTTGGTGCATTATCAGCCAAAAGCTTCGTTAAACCCTACAAATCAAACAACAGTGTACCCAACCAAAAACAACGATTAAAAAAAACCCTAAAAAAAATGGTGTGGAATTGAAGTGAAATTAAACAAACACTGATTTGAAGCAGAGAACTAACCTTAATGCCCATCGATTGGAAAATTGATCAATTATTATGAAAATGGGTTTTGAAGATTGAAAAATGAAGAGGAAAATCAGTTTTGTTTTTGGGGGTTTTAGGTCACAATCTTTCCCGCCTATATAAAACGCGCCTGTCTGTTTAATCTAAAGCTTCTGTTCTTCTGTTACTCTCTGTTTTCAGACGTTCCTTGGGCTATGTTATCACTTTACACTTTGGACTGGGCTTTTTCCTCAAACACTGACTTCTGAATTCCAAATTTGCAAAACATCTGTTGCAAAAAGTTTTTTTTTTTTTTTTTTATTTAAATTAATCCGATTTGACACAGGTAAAACTATAATTTGACACAATATATACCATGATTTAAATTCGAAACATCACTGGAATAAAAACATTTCTATTTTTTGATCCTGACAATTATTGATTAAAAAAAATAACTATTTTCAAATCTCATTTATAAAAAATTTGTTTATGAAGGTATTACATTGAATGATGATATTTGTAGTATATAAATATATATTTTATTTTGATTAGTTAGATATAAAATATTTAAAATCTATATCATAAATATAATTGTCCTGAAAATTCCACTACCAAAACAATCACCAGAGCCCAAGACAGCAGCAGAATGTATGAATCATGATATATGGTTACTGAAACTATTCCAACAAAATGATGCATCTAAGAAAAGTTCACTAATTGATGAACATAGTTCATAATATCATCAGCAAACATGCCTTATTTAAAATCAGTCAGTTTGGCCATATGAAGAAAAAAGAAATGAAAGAATAATGCCCTTTTGAATCCTAATTCAACTTAAAAGAAAAAAACTCAAACTATTAAGTGAAAATATTGAATTGATACTTAAGCTCTTGCTTCATTTTAAATTTCATTTTAGATATACAACTAGATCAACTATCTGAACACATCAGAAGCATGGCACAATCAATAGTTCAATACCAGGAAAAAAGAAAAAAAGAAAAGTGGGTGCTCCACCAAAGTTCTGAGGTGTTCAGTCTATCTTGATAGATGTTCAGTCTTTAAGTTCTAGCTGCCCGCTCAACCAATCTAATCTACAAAGACAAAGAAATGAGAGGAGGGGATATAGCACCATTACTTTATATGTACAGCAGCAAACAAGAATGGTAGATAAAAAGCTTATTTGCTTTGCATATACTTGAGATGTTATATATATATATATACACACACACACACACGAAGGGGAGGGGGGCAAACACAATTACAAAAAATTAAATCTTCACTCATTATGCTTATCTATGTATATACAGCATATTTTATCTATGAACTGCTTTTAATAATAAGCCACATGAGGAGGAACTATTGCCCTCAAATGTATTAATAAGGGTATCAAAGAATTGTCAATTCTGTTGCAGTGAACTTGAATTTCAGTGGATCAAATGGTTATTATAATAGCTGTTGAAATGTGTTTTTATAAGCCATAGGTTGTATTTCTCTCTTGCTTGTTCATTTATTTGCAAATCTTACTTGGTCCTTTGCTCTTTTGGTTCTATTCTTGCAGCAACTTTTAATTTCATTTGTATGTCCTAGAGAGTGGTAATAGTTTATTTTATACCTCTATATTTAGTAAAGGCTGCAGCTCGATTAAGGAATAATAAGACTGGATGCCCCAGGACAGAAGAGAGCAACTGAATTCAAGTAATGCCTCTGAAGAAGAGGAGTGTGCCACTAACTACAATATGCATGGGCTCAAATGATTGGAAAGAAAAGGAGTCCAATATAGTTATGCAGATGATTCTTCCATTATCTAAGAGTTGGTGAATTCAAGAACAAAAACTGATACTAATCCAAGTGTAATAATACTGGTTTAGCACTACAGCAGTTTATATAAATCTTAATTTTTAATCGAATGGATTGGAGAAAAACGATCTGTAGCTATCTTCAAGTAGTTTTGGTTCACGCTTTGATTGAGTTGAGTTGCAGGATATATCTATTTTTTTCAGTTGGCAAGTAACATCAATTTCCAAGGTTTCTTTTATAGATGTCACTAACATTTACCCATTTTGTTTTGAGTTCTAGGTATATTATGTGAAAATATGGTCAGACTCAAAAGAATATGTGATGTTGAGCTAGAATAGCCTTATAATACAAGTTCAATTTATTAGTTTAATCAAAACCCCAATTAGTTAACAACATGTATTAACTGCATATACTTTTGTTCGAGAATTTCATTACTGTGTAGAGATCAGTTTGCACTTCATTGTTTTAATTTTTTTTTTTTTGAACAATTCATTGTTTTAATTTCTACATCACTTTCTGTACTTTTTTTTCTTTCTATACTAGGTCCATTACATGCATGCATTCTTGATTACAACCAATGAGTACTTTGTTGCTGGTGTATTTGTTTTATTATCTATCTTTTTCCAAAACTTTGATTGGCTTGTTACTTTCTCTCTTCATAACAAATTAGCAAAAAGCATTTCATTGTGCTAGTTAATATTTTGCAACTTTTGAAGTTAGCTTCACATTGGACACAAATAGCACTTCTTGATTTGCATAAACTAATTCAATCTCTTTTTGAGAAAAAGTGCAAACATTGAGTAGTTTTATTTTTAGTGGCATAGTTCTCACAACTATGGATGATGCTATTGCTAACAATTTGTCTAATTTTTAATGTGGGCTCCAGTACATTTGTTAAATGGAATAGCTAGAGAATGGAATAGCTAGAGATATTGGAAGTCCTTCCTGGAAATAGTCTTGCTAGTCTCAACTCTTTCTTCATTCTTGGTTGGTTACCTACCATCTCAGGTACGCCCTCTCTTAAACTCATGCTTCGATTTTATGATTATCAAAAAAGCCCTCCTTAGATGACTGTACTGATAACATGAGATAAAACCATTTTTTTATGATCCATGAGACCCACTTGGATGACTGTACTAGTAACAGGAGATGAAACCGATGCATTTGCCCCCAAATTGATATTTTCTCCCCTCCAATTGAGTGTTTCATTTTGGATTAGCAGGTTGTTTAAATAGATAAAAGTGCAAGTTAGTTATTATAACAAAAAACTCAGCATACTAGGTATATGAAATTTCAACTTAGCATACTAGGTATATGAAATTTCAACAAAAAACTCAACATTACCAGTTCAGTCATCCAATGAAGGCTTTTTTTTATAACATTTCAAAAGTTGTGGTTATATTTGAAAGAAAAAATTAGATAGGGTTTTATTTGAAAGTACCCCAAAAGGTTGTGGTTGTTTATGTACTATCCCCTATATATATATATATATATTCGGGTGGAACCGGCCCAATTAAAATCGGCCCGGAACCAGTCAAATCCGGAACCAGGGGAAGGGCTGTTCAAGACCGGTTCAAAAAAAATTGAACCGTGAACCGGCAGTTCCTGTTCAAATCCAAAAAAAACATAAAAGGGCCTTTCGGCCCATTGCAAAATGGTCACAACATTTCAATTAAAATGTTGTGACCGTTACAACCTGCATATGTGGCCAACGGTCACTTCTTTTTTTAATTAAATTATATATAATATAATAATACTAAATGTCTAAATTACCCTTAATAACGATTATATTTTTAGTATAATATGGTCATTTTAAAATAAATTTTTTTCCTATCAAGTATCCTGATGCATTACTTGGAAGTACTATTATTGCCCAAAAAAAAACAAACTTGGAAGTACTATTTAGATTTTAAAAAAAATACATACAAAATAACCTATTTCTATCTCTTTGGAATTGCATTCGGCGATGGCGATGCACCAGGGAAGCAGTATACGACATAAGGTTGAATGCTCGACACAAGACTTCGGTTGATAGCAACTAATTTAGCAATGCGCTTCTTTTTTTTTTTCCAGTTTCAATTGATAAATGTCTTCATCTAGCCCCGTCAATCTAGCCAATATTTTTTAATTGATCATTTCGATTTGGTCAAGTCAAAATCTCTCCATGCGGCGACAAACACGGCACAATATTGAGTGAAAGTAATTGTTGTTACCACACCGACAACAACATTACCCCATCTCTTGTACATTTTGGCGGGCGGATTGACGGTGGCAGTATAATCTATGTATACGATAGCTAGATATAATATAGAGGTGCATTCTCTAGCTACTATATATATATATATTTGGGCCCGGAACCGGTCTTGTCAAAATCAGCATAGAACCGGTCAAACCCAAAACCGGGCCTGAATCGGTTGAAATCGGGGAAAGGCCGGTTTAGGGCCAATTCAAAAAAATTTAAACCGTGAACCGGCAGTTCTGGTTTCGAACTGCAGGCTCACGGTTCCGAAATGTTGTGATCGTTATAGCCAGCATATGTGGCCAACGATCACTTCTTTTTTTAATTAAATTATATATAATATAATAATTCTAAGGGTCCGTTTGTTTTCGGAAAATATTTTTCCTTATTTTCCAGTGTTTGAATTACCTAGGGAAAATAAGTCAAAGGAAAATAATGTACCAGTCAATGGAAAATTACTTCAAAATAAGGGAAAATGTTTTCCCATTTCATTTCCAATGTCTTCTTTCCTCATTTATTGCATTCCCTTTTTATTTTTCAATGCATTCTCTCCTCATTTATTGTCTTTTCTAGTGTTGCAACCAAACATAGAAAAATATTTTCTTTGAAAAATATTTTCTCTGAAAAATATTTTCTAGACAAAATATTTTCTAGAGATAAAATATTTTCTGCAAACAAACAGAGCCTAAATGTCTAAATTACCCCTAATAACATTTATATTTTTAAAATAATATGGTCATTTTAAGATAATTTTTTTTCCTATCAAATATCCTGATGCATAACTTGGAAGTACTATTTATATTTTAAAATAATCTATTTCTATTTCTTCAGAATTGCATTCAGCGGCGGCGATGCATTAGGGAAGCAGTATATGAGATGAGGTTGAATGCTC
>CATIWK010312762.1:0-14073 GCA_949634005.1 Mallotus japonicus | reverse complement strand
TCACTTAGCTTTAACAAGAGTAGTAAAAATCAAAATTTAAAATTCTGATTTAAAAATTAATTTCCTTTAAGAAAATTCACTCTTTGTTTCTTTGGTCATATGTTGGCAACTTATGCCAAAAACCACCATAAACATGTTTACCACATATTTCAGACACTTTTTAAAACTTGTGCTTCCTTGAATGTTTGGAAACTTGATGAATGCAAAACATGTGTATTAGGCTAAAATTTTAATTCATTTGGCCTTTGTTAATTTTAGGCTTTATTTTGGCAAATCTCATGCTAAAATTTTGTTTCTTCAAATTCTAAGGAATGTCATTTAAATTCCTTAATGCATTCATTTAGCCAAAATAATTTACTTTCTAACTTGGCCATGTAACCCAAAATTAAAATCACCTAAAATCATTCACAAGAAAATTCTTTTGATCACATTTTGGCAATTTATGCCAAAATAATTCCACCATGAATGCATTCTTTCAGTTTTTCTTCAAGATTTTTGTGCAATTAAATTCTATTTAACCGAAAAAATTATTTATTTTGTTTCACTTGCTCTTTATAGAATTTAGCTTTATTTTTGGCAAATTTATGCCAAAATAATTCCACACTTTAAATTTGAACACTTAGCCAAGCAAACTCTTCTTAGATTTGGCTTTAAGCTTGTAAATACCTTGTTAGGTTGGATATAGAAATGAAATTCAGATTTTTAATCTCATGCTAATCTTTCATTCTTGAATTTCAAAGGCATTTTTAACCAGAAATTTATTCATGGTTTGGCTTTCTTTCAATCATTTGGCCAATTACCAAATTTTTGCATGTCTAAAGAGGATGTCAACCTAGCTATTCATATAGCCAAGTTATTTTAGCCAAAATGCTGAAATTTTAGTATAAAAATCTAAATTTTGGCTTAAATTTAAAGCACAAATTTTTAACTTTCATTTCCTTCTTGACATGCGCAAACTTTATCTTCTTGTTATGGCCACGTACATATTTACCATTAATGCCAACTTTAAAGGCCAAAAATAAATTTAGCCTTCTTTTTCAAGCAAGCTTAGTATGTAAGTGATGTGTACACTCTTGATTTTTAGCTAAGACTCACTTACTTGGCTCATTTTATCTAAGCTTTAATTTGACAATTTAATTTCAACATAGAGACTATTCTTTCTCTTTGCCAAATTTTGTCTTAGTGTATATCTTTTAAGCAAATAAATTAGCCTAGCTTTGGCCAATAATTATGCTTAAAAATATATTTCTGCTCAAATATTTGTGAATTTAACCAAAATTCTGGTTTGTAATTATTCTTTTTTCCAAGAAGATAAAAATTTGGCTTTGTGCAAAGTGACCAAAAATGGCTTTAAATTCCATTCCTTTGTATATTGTCCAAGTCTACATGTATGTGTACTTTAAGATTTCATGCTTTCATGCTAATCTCAAGCCAAAATAAAATTTAATCACTCTTGGAAATTTAATCAGCTTATCACTAGCTTCTTGTGTCCTGATCAAATTAGAGAATTAGGCATACATTTTCCCTAATTTTAGCCGAATAAAATCTAGTAAAATAAATTCTTAGGCTATATGCTTCAATATAAAAATTTTATTTTAGCATAATGTGCCAAAATAAAATTATGAAGAATATTATTTTTAGCTCTTTAAGCCAAAAATTTTAATCAAAGAAAAATTCTAGCCTTCCATGGCCGAAATTAATTCTTAATGCCATACTTTCTCTAAATCATCCTTAGCCATTTTAATCATTATTTCCATGGTTGTATTTACATTTTCTTTCTCTTGCCAAAATTTGGAGAATATTTTAGCAACAAGTTCCCATGGACTTAGCTTGAAAATGACTACTTTAAGTCACTTTTGTCACTTATTTAAATCTAAACCATATTACCAACCTGCTTGTTGACCTCAGTTATCAGTCACACATCCATGATAGAATTTATAAGTAAACTCTTGTTAACCTTGACATCAACATGGTCATCAATCTTGAAGGTCCTTAGATAAATGATCTATTTTAGCCTTCAAGCCAAAATATTTTACTTCTCTTTAGGAAATCAACCCTTTTGTCTTGGGAAAATTATTAAAATACATCATTCTCATCTTTACACACTTTTTCCCTAGACTAATTTTGGCAATAATTTGCCAAAATTTAACCTTCTGGAATTTTGCCTTGAATTTATCTGTGAGTTATTTTCCTTGGGAAAAATCATTCTTTCAATTTCTTATACAAATTTAACATGCTTAGCCAATGATGGCCAATGAAATATTCATGCTTTATTGCAAACAAGCATGTGGCTTAAAAACCACAACCATTTTTTTACTTTCCCAGGGAAAAATTTATTGATTTTAGCAATAAATAGCCAAAAACATATATACTTGCATAATTCATCCAAATCCAAGGCATTTATAATTCTACGCCAAATTAATTTGTAAATTTAGCCTTTATTCCAACATTTCTTTGCCTGAAAATTTTGCAAATTTATATTTGCTCTTCATTCCACTGTGTACTTTGGGA
The DNA here is from genome assembly GCA_949634005.1 of Mallotus japonicus. NCBI lineage: Eukaryota > Viridiplantae > Streptophyta > Magnoliopsida > Malpighiales > Euphorbiaceae > Mallotus > Mallotus japonicus. Next base: position 11,562 of record CATIWK010312762.1, on the reverse strand, counting down.
TTTTTGCTTAATATACTTAATCTTTCTTATCAACTGTTTGTTTACTTTTCAGTAAAAATGAATCCTGAATCCTCGGATGCTCCAAGCCAAACTCCAACTCCTTTGGTTTCAGATTTCAGCAGTGTTATAAAGTTTACTGCAGAACAAGTATTTCTTTTCCTCCATTATCTCTTATTTTAAGAATTAAAAAACTACATTATTGTGAAATTTTCTCTTTCTTTAACCAGCTGGTAGCTTTACGTTCTGCTCCTATTCCGGAAACACCTGTCTACTCTGATGAGGCGAAGGACGACCTTGAGGTACACCTTATTGTATTTGGTTATTTAACCAAATATTATTATTGAGTTTATTGCTTTTTATTTTTCCAATCATTCAATTTCTCAGGTCATTAAAATCAAAATTATTAAGGACATCAAGATAGGTCCTTGCCCTACAAACCTTGATATCAGGTAAATATTTCTTCACCTCTTTGTTTGTTCAACCCCTTTCTTTATCTCTCACATGAGATTATAAATTTCAGGCATTTCTTATATAGAGGGAAGAACAATACTGCTATCATTTTATTACCTCATCCCTCTTATTCCGTTCCAAAGGAAGGCCCTTCACTCCTTTATCTTGGCTCCTCACTAAAAGATTTTGTCTTTGCTAAAAGTTGTCAAGCTGCTCCATCTCATCCTTAATCCTGGGTAAGGCCCTGTAAAGATTGGAACAAATGGGTAGAAAAACTAAAGTCGGAATGTAGCATCTTATGGGATCAACTTGGTATTTCTCAATTCATTTAGATGATAAGTAAGCATATCACATACCAACCTTCCTTTCTTTCAGCTGCGTTAAAGTTCTGGGCTCCTTTTTATAATTGCTTTATTTTTCCATTTGGTCATATGACCATTACCTTGTTAGATATCTTTGTAATAACAGCGCTACCCATCCTAGGAGATGACACTATTTGTCTAATAGATGAATCTAAATATATAGAGACAGACATCTCCTCAAGGACTTACGATTTCTACCCTAAGGTCATTTCACAATATTTGCCTTTAGCTAGTCCACCATCTGCTGAGGAACACATTGCTTTCCTCTGGGTCTTGATTTGTAAGTATACCTTTTATCCTTCTTCAGCTAGACCCAGTATGGAGTATCTTCCCTTAGCTAAAGCATTAGTTCATGGGGTTCATGTAGCCTTGGGATGTGTTTTTCTTTGTAGCTTATACTCTAATTTGAGGAAGATTGTTAGCAAAGAACCCTTTCATTACTTGGGTAGGGGTGCTTGGTTTTTACAATGTTGGCTTTTAGCATACTTCCCTGAGTTCACCGATGATTTTTAGCTTCCACCATTCATCCTTTAGCTGACATTGGAGGCACTCTTATTTCTTCTGTATGCAAGTGGAAATATGATCGAATCCTTACTTTTTTCATGCAATCAAGAAACAGGGAAAATAGCAAACTATCTATCTTTGAGAGCCCAATTGATAAACCTAGGTGGCTTAAGCATTTCTTAACATTCTCAGACTTAATCTATAGCCATATCTTTTACAAAGTAACCACCCCTAGGCCTTTCATCCTTCGGGGAAAGAATGCATTTTGTAGAGACAGTGGCTTGCCTTACACCTCACTCTCTTTCGAATTTTATTTGCCATTTCTATGTAGTCATCAGTTTGGACTACAGACTGGCATTCCTCCTTTCTCCTTGAACTCTCAAACCATTCCTCTCTTTGGAGTGGATCCTTATTCTTGCTCTAAAGAGGTGATAGCAGACATATAGAAGGAATTGAGACTCTTTACATATTGTACCACTACCATGGACTACAGTGATCATAAAAATTATGAAAAATGGTGGGAAACTAGATATAAATAGTTGATTCAGTCTGCTCCTACTGAGGAAAAAGGTAAGCAATTTTCACTTTATTTTATTTATTTATTTTTTGTCTTTATTCAGCATCATATTAACCTTTATCCATTTTGCAGCTACAGTTACACCAGGGAGAAGCAAGCAAGTCCAGGAGAATCCCAAAAAGAGAAAAATAGTTGCCCCTCCTCCTCCCCCAAGTCACAAATCCATCAGATTAAGTACCCTGCCTTCTTCTTCCAAAGGCAAAAACAAAGCAGAAATTAAGGTTGAAGAGATAAGAGATGAAGAGAGTAACAATTTAGCTCTGGGTTCAAGTAAGTTCTCATCTTCATCATTATCTTTGTATATTATTTCCTGTAAACCTCATTTCTTTATGGAACAACAGCTGACACTCGAGAAAATGAGGCTCCTACTCTTCCTCAAGACCCGCTCTCCCCTACACGGTCTTTTTCTACTGAGGAGGATGCTTCTTTTCGCATGTAATAAATTACACCAAGAAAAGAGAGGGCAAGACTCCTTCTTCCCCTCCAACTTCTACTAGTATTCCATCTCCTCCTACTCAAGTTTGAGTTTACAATTTTCATCCAATTTTTTTTATTGATTATGAAAAAGAAAATTGCTCTAATCATTTAATCATTTCATGTAGGAGGCCAAGACTTGGTTTTTCACTAGTGAGGATGACTTTTCTCTAGACATTAGTTTCCTTGACATTCCTCTAGCTGAGACTAGTTCACTTCCCGATCAAGAGCAGGTCAACAAAGACAAAGAGTTTTTAAAATCAATCCTCAACTTAGAGATCACTGAATTACGAGAGATTCAAAGGTCTACCTTTCTTGGTGATCTTAGTATCTTAGAACAAACAACTAAGTCAGCTGCCATTTCTACCTTGAGGGATCAAGTTACATGGAGCTTTTCATATCTTGATGATTCCAGTTCTGCTCAGTTGGATGCCTCCAGGCATTTGAGCCTCTTTCATCAATAAAAAGAAGATTTTTTGGTTGCACAGGCCAAGGTAAAGCAAATGAGGATTATTGAAAATGAAGCTAGAGCATCATTTGATCAGAATGAGAAGGAGATAGCGGAACTGGAGGCAGGCTTTAAACACTTAAGGATAAGAGGAGGGAATTTCTCCATCAGAATGAAGTTATGGCTGTGGAATACAAAACTGCTACTTCTATGGTAAAAAATATGGGGCAAGCTTTAGCTAGTAAAAAAACTGCCATCATGGAGTGGAGAAAGCAGGAACAAGAAGCTATGACCACTTGGAAGAAGTGCTTTGAGATTTGGGATAGCCTTAGGAACTTTGACTTTGACTCCTCTTGATTAGTTTTCATGACTTGAACTTAATCTTACAATATGAACTATGTTTGATGATGGCCTTGAGTTTAACTTCTGGATATTTGTTTCCTTTGAGGATTTTTAGGACTTTTCATAGCCTATGATGAATTCTTGGAGATTATTGATTATGTTATGGTACAGTGTTGAATTATTCTAGAAATTTTATATCTGCTAAATTTGTGCATTTCACTTAATAATCCACACACTTAACACCACAACCATCTATTGCATTTTGAAAAAGCTCATTTTTCAGCAAAAATGCTACTGAAATTTCATCACTAACTATTCACAGCACTGTTCAAAACAAACTTTAAAGTAAAAATGACACACAAAAAATAAACAAACTTTCTTTATGTATTTATTTCAAAAAGATAGCTATATATGCCATTTTATATTCAAACTATAACAAAAATACCACCAATATATCTCGTGGTCATTTGGCCAAAGGCCATTACAAAAATTTCTTAAACTTGCTTTCTTATCTCCCACATAGTGGGAAAATATTTCTTTAAGTATTTGCCATTGATGAATCTTTTATATGGAATCCCATCAAAGCTTGATAACCAGTATGCATTACCATCTAAAACTTGGTGAATTTTAAATGGACCCAATTCGGAGACCATTTTCCCAGCTCTCTGTCTTTAGTCCCAGGTGGCAAGATAACTTTCCAGACCAGATCACCTTCAAAAATTTCTTCTTTTTAATCTTTTTATTGTAGAATCTGGAAACTTTCTTCTTCTGAACTACCATATTGGTGAAAGCTCTCAATCTCTCTTCATCCATATCTTCCAATTCCATCAACATAGCCTCAAAGAATTCTGCTGGTGTCAGATCATTTTGTTTTGCAATTCTCAAAGAATGAACACACACTTCTAAGGGCAAAATAGCATCATGCCCAAAGGTAAGAGCAAAAGGGCTAGTACCAGTAGCTTCCCTTTTTGAAGTCCTATATGCCCAGAGAGTTTCAGACAGAATTTTTGGCCAATCTCTTGGGTTATCTTCTAACATCTCTTCCAGAATGCCAATGATGATTTTATTGAAGGCCTCAGCCTAACCATTAGCTTAAGCATAGTGTGGGGTTAAAGTCAAATGTTTGATACCATAATCCTCCATGAGCTCTTTTATTTCATCACCAGTGAACATTGTTCCTTGATTTGTTGTAATAGTCTAGGGAATCCCAAACCTGTGAATGATATGCTCCTTGATGAATGAAATAACATCTCTTTGTTCCACTTTCTTCATGGGGATTGCTTCCACCCATTTTGTAAAATAATCAGTAGCTACAATCATAAAACTATGCTCTTTAGAAGAAGCTGGATAAATCTTTCCAATAAGGTCGATAGCCCAACCTCTGAATGGCTAAGGTTTTATCACTGAGTACATATCATCATCTGGTACCCTTTGGATGCTTCTATGTTTCTGACACTATTGACATCCCTTTGCATATGTGATGCAATCTTTCAGAATTGAGGGCCAAAAATACCCATGCCTACGGATCAACCATCTCATTTTCCTTCTAGCTTGGTGAGCACCACAAACACCTTCATGCACCTGTTTTAAAATCTCCATGGTTTGAGGAAATAAAGGGCACCTCAAGAGCAGTCCATTAAGAGTTTTTTTTTTAAAAGCTCATTCGCAATTAGGACATAATTCAAGGACTGAGCTCTGACTCTGAATGGGACCTTCTTAGTAGGATTTTCTAAGTAACCTTTAATGTCAGTACGCCACTCTCCTGCTACATTTAAATCATTATTAAAGGACTCAAATTGCAACCTTATTTCATGGATAGAAGGGTGAGCTTTTTTCTGCATAAAAATCAACTTATGAGTTAATTCTTTTGACATTCTTAAACCAGATGCAACCTGAGACAATTCATCAGCTTCCCAATTAGATTCTCTAGGTATATACATAAGAGACATTTTCAAAAGAATCAACAAGTTGAATAGTAGCAGTAAAATAAGGTACTAAAGACATGCTTGTGTATCTATATTCTCCTGTCAATTATTTAATTACAAGCTGAGAATCTCCAACTATTAATACCTCTTAAGCTCCAAGATCTTGGAGAATTCAAAGGCCTATAATCAGGGCCTTATACTCAGCTTGATTATTAGTGCATTCAAAGTCCAATGTGAAACTGAGGGCTATTTTTGTACCAGAAGGTGAAGTGATTACCATACCAGCCCCAGCTGACTTGTCTGTGGATGATCCATCAAATTTTAACACCCAAGGCTGAACATCAATTCCACACATAGGAAGATCTTCTTCCTCTATAGTTCCCTGAGTGGGTTGATCAGCAAAAAAATCTGCTAATGCTTGTCCTTTCACTAATTTTTTAGGATGATACACTAGTGAGAATTCAATCAAGCTTTGCAACTATTTCCCAATTTTACTTGGCAAGACTGGTCTGTTCAACATGTATTTCATCAAATCATTTTGTGAAATGACATATACTATATGCTTCAAAAGATAATATCTTAATTTAGTACAAGCAAAGTATAAAGTTAGACATAATTTTTTAATAAAAGAATATTTTATTTCAATAGGAGTTAAATTTCCACTAAGATAGTATATAGTCTGCTCATGTCCTAATGCATTATTCTAAGCTAAAAGACAACCAATGGACTCATTTGCGGCTGAAATATACAATCTCAATGGTACTCCTTCTCTTGGGAGAACTAAAACAGGTGGCTTAGACAAATAGCCTTTAATTTTATCAAAGGCACATTGATGCTTTTCTTCCCATTTAAATTCAGCTTCCTGTCTTAATTTAAGCAAATAAAAAAATTCTTTAGTTTTTCCAACAAGGTTAGAGATAAACCTCCTCAAATAATTGACTTGCCCTAAGAACCTTTGGAGCTCTTTCTTAGTCTGAGGCAGCTTGGCTTCAAGCACTGCCTTTGCCTTGTTCTTGTCAACTTTAACTCCTCTTTGATGCACAAAAAACCCCAAAAGAGTTTCCAGCCTGTACATCAAAAGCACATTTAAGAGGGCTAAGCTTCAAATGATAAATTCTCATTCTTTCAAAACTTTTTCTTAAATGAGAAACATGATCAGAGACCTTTTTGGGTTTTACCACTATATCATCAATGTAGACCTCCATGTAATGACCGATCATATCATGGAAAATAGCATTCATAGCCCTTTGGTATGTAGCACCAGCATTTTTTAAACCAAAGGGCATGACCAGCCATTTAAATGTTCCTATTGCTCCTAGACATCTGAATTAGGTCTTAGAGACATCTTCATTTGTAATAAATATTTGATTATACCCTGAGAAACCATCCATGAATGACAGAAGTTCATTCCTAGAGGCAGCATCAATTAACATATCAGCTACAGGCATAATATAAACATCTTTAGGAGTGGCTAAATTTAAATCCCTAAAGTCTATACAAACTCTAAGTTTACCATTCTTTTTCATTACAGGGACTATATTAGAAAGCCACTCAGCATACCTGGTTGGCCTGATGAAGCCAGCTCTGAGCAATTTTTCAATTTCATCTTTGACTTTTAATTCTACCTCCTTTAACATTCTCTTGGGAGGTTGCAGAAAAGGATGAAATTTAGACTTTATAGGAAGGCTGTGCTCAACTACCTCTCTATCTAGCCCAGGCATCTCTGTGTAGTCCCATGCAAAACAATCTTTGAATTCTTTTAACAGTGCAATTAACTCTTTTTTTTACTTCTTCTTTCAACAAAGTACTAACATAGTTGATTCTTAGCTCTTTCTCTGTGCCAAGATTAATTTCCTTTAGAGGGTTTTAAACTTCATGTTGATCATCTTGAAGGCATTGTGGTGCGTCCTTTACATTTTCTATCTGTAGTTCATCAACATCCTCAAATCTTCCTCACCTATGATTTATGTTCCATTTACCTCTAATTCTTCATTAATTATTTTATTTGTAATTTGCTACATCAGACACTTCTTTATAGCAGTTGCAGCCACTGCCAACTCTTCCTCTATGTTTCTAATCATTAATTTCTTCAATGATTGGCTTCTCCATCGGCCAGTAGGTGTAAAGTACAATAGCTTTCTCCCTATAAATTAAATCTGAGTGCTCATGCACTTTTGCTTCCATGCCTTCTTTGGAGAAATGGATGTTTCTAGGACCTCCATTCACTCTTCTTCCAGAAAATTCGAGAGGCCCCAAGTTGACATCATAGAATCAGCCCAAACCACTTCAAAATCATTATCTTTCTAGAATAGAAGGAACTGGTGTAGAGAAGATGGCCCACACCAATTAGCATGAATCCAATCTCTTCCAAGTAGTGCATTGTAGCTAGCACTTTATTCTACCACAAAGAAGGCAGTAAGTGACCGCGTGCTTCCAATAGTGATCTCAATTGGTAAAACCCCAAATACTCCTGTGGTTTCTCCTGTAAAAACTGAAACAGTTATGTTAGTAGAAATTAAATCCTTTTCACTTTTACCAAGAGAGCTCAAAAGTATAAGTGGTATCACATTTATGGCTGAGCCATTATCTACTAGAATTCTGGAGAAAGGTTTGCTATTTAGGTGAGCCTTTATGTAAAGAGGTTTTATATGCTTGGCCATTTCTAGAGATGGCTTTTCAAGGATCACTCTTTTAGGTTGATCAGGCCTAATAGCTTGAATCACAACTCCACTTAGGTGCTCAATTGGTTCCTTTGATGAGGTTGCCCCCCAAGTGTTATGAGATTCATTTTTCTTAGCATCTTGCATCATAAATTCTTGAGGTAGCATGACTGAGGTAGTAGCACACCCATAATAGAATGGATTATCCCCTGTCTCAAATGCATCAATCTCCATGTCCTTATCTAGCTCCATGCTTCCCTCAAAGTTAACCTCTTGAGAGCCAGAGCTCCCTATAAACTCCTCTTTGCTAGCAATTGGATCTTCAGTAGCTAATCTCCTGAATTTAGACTTGTTAATAGATTCCACCTCTTCCATTACTTGATCCTGCACCTACTGTTCTTTCTCTTTTCTCTAAGCAGCATGTTGCCTTTGAAGCCTTTTTTTTGTGTGCGAGTCAAGCATTGTGGGAATTTCTTGTGCTCCACACACTGCCAGCCCTTGCTAGAATTCACAGGTGGTGGAACAATAAATCTTTGTTGTTTTCTGGTAAACCTTGGGGCAACCACATTCTCCTCCCTTCTAGGTCTATACCTGTAATTATTATATACATTCCCAGAGAAGTTAGAGCTATGAAAAAATTTTGATCTTTAAACTGGAAACTTTTCTTGCCTTTTGAATGAATTCTAGTTCTGAGCAGGTCTCCAATTATTTCTTGCTCTATCTTAGTTGCCTCCAATTATTGCCATAGAATTTTTGGTGTTGAGGTAGTTTTAGCTCGGGTGTCCATTTCCCTCTTTTGGGTTCATTCCTAAGTTCACCTCTCCATCCCGAAGGAATTATTGATTTTTGAGGAACATTTGCTGATAGTGGTCTAGAATATTTTACCTTGTAATCAAATTTCCCAGAGAGTTGGCCAATAATATCCCAATTTTCTTCTTTCTCCATAAGCTTTTTCTTTAAGTCCATATATGTCCTAAGATCAGCACCAATGGTATTGACAGTGGCCACAGGTGGAAAAGGGTCTTCTTCAATCAACATGGAATCCTTCCTTTTTAGAAATTTCAGCACTCCTTTGTTGATTCTATCCTGAACTACATTTTTGAACACCTAGCGAGCGTTAGTAGAATGACTGTGAGAATTGTGGTACTTACAACAATATTTTCCTTTCAGTTCCTCTATTTTGGGTATTTTGTGATCAAACTGTAATTTGATAAATTTCTCTTTGAGAAGAAAATCAAATATTTGCTCTGTTTTTTACACTTCAAATGTGTACTGCATTTGAGGATTTGATGTCTGGGATTTCTTCCATGCTTTAGGAGTCTTCTTTTCCAAGAGGGGACAAACACAAGATCTTGTGTTTGTGAGTTCAGCAGTAGCAACTTCAACATTAGACACCTCTTGAAAATAAGTTCCCATGGAAGCCTTCTTCCTTTGATTTTCCTCTCTGAGCAATTCCTTATATTCACATACTTTGGCAGCAAGCTCATAAAAATCAAGAAATTCCATGCCCTGGAATTTCTTTTTCAGTTCAATATCCAGACCCCTCTGTGCCATTTTGACATATTCACCTTCTAGTAACATGATTTTGCATCTGTTTCTCATCCTCTTGAACCTGAAGATGAATAAATCTACACTTTCTCCTACTCTCTGAGTTACCCTGGAGAGTTTAGCTATGCAAACTTCAGGCTCTGTTCTAAAGAATTGAGTGTGAAACTGTCGCTCCATCTCCTGCCAAGTAAGGACAGAATTTCTGGACAGAGTTGCATACTAAGTGAATACAGTTCCTGTCAAACTATTAGGAAATAATCTTAATTTAAAATTAGGAAAATTCTCAAAGTTTGCCAACTCTTCACATTGAATTGTGAATCTAGCAATATGCTCCAGTGTTGATTGTCCATTTTCCCCAGAAAATAAGGAAAACTCAGGAACTCTGTAGCCTATGGGATAAGGATTATCCCTGTCTATCACATCTGAGTATGGCTTGTGGAATTCAGGGTGGCCAACTTGACGTAGATCAGGCCCATACAGCTCTTGTACTACATCCCTTACAGCATCTAAGTTAACTCCCATTGGTGGTGCTTGAGGTTGTGGTATGTATGCATGGGGAAAATTCATTTGGCCCTGGGGATTAGGCATATAACCTTGGGGAAAATTGCCCCCCCGTGCCTCTTTCTTCTTGTTCATACACTCCTGGCTGCAAGGCTGGGTTAGTCCTGCCAAAAATTTGTTGGGTAGGCTTATTATTATTATTTGAATTACTATTGTTTCCATTTCGGCCATTAGGGCCGCTAGGAGCAAGTACTTTATTATTAAGCCCCACCTCATCCTTCTTGTGTGGAGGAATCTACCTTTCATCAGTAACTGGTTACACTGAAGGAGCAATCTTTGTAGAATTGCCAGACTTTTCCAGGGCTATATTTGGCTTGGATACAATATGTTGTTTAGATGATTGCTCATTCTTTTTGGAAAATACTTGCACAACATCTTGCAGCATTTTCTCAAAACTTCTAATAGCGGTATTAATACTTGCAACAGTGCTATTGAAACCTCAAAGAGTGTTGTTGACAGGTCCAACAGTACTATTGATAGCGACGATGGCTTGCTTCAGAATATCAACCATTTGAGGTACTGCATCCTGAAAGACTTTTTCAAAGGCTTGAGAGTCAGAACTCTCGATAGTGTTAACAGTTTTCAGTTTCTAACCTGATTAATCAGTAGAAGCCTCATCCTTGTTTTGGCCATGAGGCACCTGATTTCCTTCTGAATGTTCATCACCTACTTCTTCAGGTGTTTTGTTGGTTGAATCACCAACGTTAGACACTTCTTTTCCACTTCTCAGTAATTTTGTCGTCTCGCTAAAACGAGTCCCACCGAGCGTGCCAAAAGATTGTTGGCTATTTTTTATTTGTGTAATTGTGAGCATGCCAGAGGAGCGAGTCCTCAAAAGTTAACCTGACTTCTTTTAGACGTTTATGGATTCCCAAGCGCCTTTACCACAATTTGCTTGGATTTCAGAGATGAAAAATTAATTTGTAAATAAAAGAGACAATTTGAACGCTTGAAAGCGAAGTTGTATTGATTTGAAAACTTATAACAAAATTAAAATTGACAGTGCTGGTAAACTAAGAAAATGATAGGCTAAAATTCTAAAATTGTAGATGTAGTTGATGTAGATTGGTGTAGATTTGTAGATTTTCTTCTTTCAATCATTCCTTTCCCTTTTATACTGTAAGAATTTATTTTTTCAAATAATTGCCCCAGCTGAGAAGTCTTCCGTTTTCAAAAAATAAATTCACGTAACTTAACTCTGCAATAACTCTTATAGAGCCTTTTTCCCCAAGCCTCTGAGAAATACCAACAGGTGCTTTCAGATTCTTCTAGTTCTTATCCTCCAGCTCAGTGTGCAAATAATTTGGACCTAATTTGGGTTTTTTTAATTTTTAATCAAATTAAAAATAATGGGCTTATAATTTTTAGCCCAAAAATTAAGTTGGGTACAAACAAATATATATATATATATATTAAATATTTAATATACGAATATTCATTTGATTGTTGAATCTCTGTAATTGTGTTTTTAATTTTTTTCAAAATCTTATATGAATGCAATTTTTTTATATTTTTCAAAAAAAAGTTAAAAATCCTATTTTTTCCATTTTTTTTATATTTAAAAATTTCTTTGATGATTAAAATACATATATAAATACAAAAATATGCTCAATACTATCATTGAAAAATTGAAGTGTAGAGCCATTAGAAATTTTAAATTTTTAACGGTTCAAAAGAAATTTTAAAATTTTAAAATCTTTTCAATAATTAA
>CATIWK010312746.1:0-57193 GCA_949634005.1 Mallotus japonicus | reverse complement strand
AAGTTTCATCTTTATTGAATGGAATTATTTTGAACATCTAGTGTTATTTACAAAATCAAAATTACTTTTTTTATCTTAAAATTATAATTTTTTTATGATCTCAACTTATAAGCTATTTTCTTAATATTTTTTTGTTAAAATTATAATATCACTTTTTTCATCCATAAATAATTATAAGGATTTTTTAAAGAAATAATTATTTTACTAATAGCCTCTTATTCAAAACATATATTATTTCAACCATCTAATTTTATTTAAATAAAATGAGCTATCTAATTTTAAATAGAAAAAAAAAACTATATTGACTTATAGTCTCTTACTTAATATACACACACTTTTATATATTCTAATATAAAAAGTTGAGATTTTTTTTAACATTATATATTCTAGTATTTTAAATTTCTTTTTAACTAAAAACATAAAAATTTCACTAACAATCATTGCTATAAGCTCATAAAAAATTATTTTTATTTAAATAATATTTCGAGTTTAACTCATAATATATTTCATTTGTGTTAAATTGATTGTTGCTCTTATGACAGTGTCTAAATGAAACTAAATTAATTATACAGTGCAATAAGCTTTGACTACCGCGACTTAAAAAAAATAAAGATTCCAACTTTAACTACATATAATATTTTTAAAATTCACTTTGATTTATTTAATTCCACATGGAATCTCTTGTTGCAATGCAAGTACTCATAAGTCATAACAATTTTTTTTTTCAAAAGAAAAAAATATATATATATATATATATATTTCCAATAAAAATTTCAAACTTCACAGAGCAAAGCGTGTTAAACAAGGTCATTCAGTCAATGTAAAATGAAATAACACATCATGAAGCAACCATATAGCACATGTTCTTATAATATATTCATATCGGTTGATGTATACCCATTAACTAATAATGTCATAAAAAAAGAAAAATCCATCATAGTTAAATCTAAGCAATTATAATACCATCATTTACCATGAATTATTGTCAACTTATTTTTTTTAATAATATTTAAGCCTCGACTGACTGCATATGCATGTACTATATATTGCTATTATTAGTGAAAGGATTGTCTCCTACGAATGTGCACAAAGAATACAACCATATTCTTGCTTGATCAAAATGTTTAATTTATTTAAAGTATTCTCAATAAATTTTTATATTTTTATCTCTCTCTCTAATATATATATATTTATTAAAAATACTCTAATTAAGGTATGAAGTCTTTTAGCTCCTAATTGAAATGTGAAATATAATATTTTTTAAATAATTTTTAGTTTAAGTTATTATTTTTTTTATTAATAAAGAGGTTAAACAATTTCAATGTTAATAGTATAAAATAAAGAATAACTTTCTTATAAATCAATAATAAAAGAATTTAAGCCAGTGATGAAGTAATCAAATGATAACTTTTTTTAAGAGCATCTTAAGGTATAAGATTTTATTACTACCACCATCAATTTAAAGAAAAAGACTGTACTTATTATATAATTCATTAAAATTTAGGTTATACAATCTCGTTATTATAAAAAAATAATAAAAAAAACTTAAAAGCGTACATATCTTATAATATTTTTGGAAAAAATAGCTAGTAAATTATCTCGGATTGGGGTCCCCAGAAGTCCTGAAGTAAAATATGAACAAGAACCGTACACTCCGCTCATATTCCCGAAGTTTGGAAGTTAGAATGCACTATCATTTCTGTTTGAATGTACTTGTCTTGTTTTGTTTGTTTGGTCATTTATTGATGCAAGAAAATGAAAAACAAAATAAAATTATCAAAAATAAATAAAAAAATTTCTCATGTTACATGGAGTGTCGGTGGCTACAAGATGTTCTTTGCAAATGTTTTTCCAATCACACCAAACCGGCTGATTAAAAACTTTACCTCTCAAAAACGAGTTAAATGGTAACTTTTTTAAAAGTATTATGAGTAGTAACTTCTCTTTAAAAGTATTATAAGGTGCAATGTTTAATTACTATCATTGTTAATTTAAAATGAGAGAATTATCTTATTTTATATAGTCCATTAAAACTTAAATCATATGACTTCAAAACTTAAATCATATGACTTCTCTATTAAAAAACTAATTAAAAATTTTTATTTGAGTGAAACATAAGTAGAACTGTTAAAAATTGTTCGATCTCGTATATTAAAACTAGTTTAACAAACGAGCCGAACTCAAATTACACAAAACTTGACTCGTGAAACTCGTAAACAAATTCAAATAGAAGTTCACGAACCGACTCGTAATCTTAATGTTTAAAAATTTTATTTTAAATATATAATATAAAAATTTTTATTGTAAAAAATATTTTAAAAATATCTTATCAAAATGAAATCATAATTTTTAATAAACATATTGTAATTTTTTTTAGTAAATAATTTATTTTTAATTTCTTAATATATAATTTTAATTTATAATTTACATTTTTTAAAATTTTTTAGGCTCCTTTAATATCGCGAACAATTCATGAATACCAAATACATAGCGAGTTCGGCTCAAGTTCAGTTTGATTATAAACGAATCAAACTTGAACTAGTTAAAGCTCAGTTTGGCTTAGTTATACCATAAATATATATTCACATATAAAAAGAAAAAAGTTTAATAGATCTAAAAGTATTTTTAATAAATTCACTTTTTATTTAAATAAATAGCTAAACATAAAAATTGTTGATAGCTATTTATGTGTGTGTAAAATATAATTATTAAATATTTAAACTAATTTTGTGATATATTTAAACTGAGGATTAAATAGTCAAATCCATGAAGCTGTCTATCGTATTTGGGTTTGTTTTTGGAATTATTATAGTTAATGTGAAAAATTCACCACCGACCCTACACCCTTCTCAATATCATTATAGAAGATTATTACTTTAATTAACAAATAAAGAAAAAAACTATAGAATAAGCTAGAGTTGTGTGGAGTGCTCTAGTATGTTATAGTAGTGTGCAGCGAGTTCAAGAGTCTTGTAAGGGTAGATAAGGGAATAATCTAGACTTGGGGTGTCCAGAAGGTTCCTTTATGAAGGTGTGAATAGTAAAGAAGTGAACTAGTACGCACCCAACCCTCATCTATAAATACCTTCATCCTCGTTTGTAAGTTAGAGAAATGTGAGAATCAATATAATATGAGAGTTAGTGTATGTACAAAAGAATGTGTGTTGTGAGTGAGGTAAGTGAGAAAATATCTCGAGTATTTGTGAGAATATTAATATGTGAGTATGTACAAGAACTCTTATACTAAAATTTCGTTAATATAATAAAAGTAAGTTTATTTCAAATTAGTCCTTCACATTATTAATGAAATAAGTCTATTTGGTTGGCTGTTGTTGAAAAAAAAAAAAAAAAAGCTGATTTGACAATGAATCTAATTTTAAAAATACTGCACATGTATTTTATGGAGTTACTAGTAGGGGTGAGCATTGGTCGGTTTGAGAATTTTTTCTGACGGAACCGAATCTAATCAAATTGGAAATCAAACTGAATTGAATCAACCGAAATTTTTAAAATCAAAACCAAACCGACCAAAATTTTTAAAAA
This sequence comes from Mallotus japonicus, assembly GCA_949634005.1. Taxonomy (NCBI): domain Eukaryota; kingdom Viridiplantae; phylum Streptophyta; class Magnoliopsida; order Malpighiales; family Euphorbiaceae; genus Mallotus; species Mallotus japonicus. Next base: position 53,650 of record CATIWK010312746.1, on the reverse strand, counting down.
TATTAATTTTTTTTTATTTTTTATTACATTATTATAATATTTAAAAAATAAAAAATAAAAAATTAGTGAAATTCGATTAATTTGGTTAACCGAATTTTCTGGATAAAAAACCAAACCGAACCAAAATTCGATTCGATTCTATTTAAAAATTTCAAAAATGTCAAATAAATCAACCGAACCGAACTGAGTCGGTTCGATTTACAGTTCGGTTTCCACGGAAGGCTTGCTCACCCCTAGTTACTAGATATATCTCTATGTTTTTTTTTACTTTTGTTATCATGCACAACTAAAGATGAAAATTACTCTTTTTTTTTTCAAGATGAAAATTACTTATGATATTTTCATTATTATTGTTTCTTTTGAAAGAATATTTTGAGCATAAAAGATATTAAAATTAGAATTTGACATATAATTTATTTATTTTTATTTTTTTGGAAGATAAATTGGATATATAAACTTTTTAAAGAATTTACATCTCATTTTTCTCTTATCCAATAATTTTAAAAGCAAATCCTATAAAAAAAAAAGAAATTCCCGTCTCCAACTAATAGTGTAGATTGATATATTTTTTTTTAATTGGAAGGAGAGAGGAGGGTGTCCGTGAGGAGTTTGACTATTTGGTCAAGTATGCTCAGACTAAATTGATTTAATTTTCTAAAGTAACAGATAAATTAAAATAAAAAAAATCGGGCTTTTTGCCCTGGCTCCTACCAAAAAAAATTAAAATAAAAAGTAAGAAGAATCAATAGTTCGACCATGGAATGTATTATATGACTTATATCACTACCAAGATTATGCTTACCAACTAATCACTAAACACTTCTTTCTAAAAAAAAAAAAAAAACTCTAATCACTAAACACTAGTCAATCACTTTAGAATCAAAATTGGATATGTTACCATAGAAAAATAAACAAGAGAAAGATGGAAGATCATATCACATATCCTACTTTAAAAATAAGAAATTGATCTTAAAAATATAATCTTTTTCTACTTTATTTATACTGAAGATTTCAAACCAATAGACATGTGATCATGATATTCAAATCACTAGCCTAACTTGTCCCCTTAGATGTAAAAGAGTTGGACTCTTTTGGTGCACTCTTACTTTATGAATTTTTATAATAATAATAATAATAATTTATTTCAAAAAAAAAAGAGAAAAATAGTTAAAATTCAAAAAAGATGTTTTAGATTTTAATTGTAGTATATATAGTTACGTTAAATTAGTTATTAAGAGATCTATAGTTTTAATTTGAATCAAATAATATTAATTAGAATTCAATAAATTCTAAATACTGATAATTTGAGGAAAAAAGATTAAAAAAAAAAAAAGGGTAATATTCAAGGTCTTCCCTTTGAGCTGGGTACCATTGTCTCTCTTGTTGAATATTGTCATTTCTTTGAATTGGGTGCCTCACTTCTTGCTCTCATGGAAGTGGGGGCAAAGGGAAGGTGGGTAAACATATTTAACAGATAGAAACCATATTGCCAAAACCATGTCATTTTGAACCCATTTTGGAGATAGTTTTAAAATCAAATTTATATAGTTAATATATGTAGTGAAATTTAAATAGTTTATTGATAAAAGAATCATATTATAAGATATTAGGAGGTTAGGTTTGATATGTAGATAGTATTTAATTTTATAAAGTGAATACTTCATTCATGTATGGGAAAAAATATACGAATTTAGATACTAATAAGATTGAAACTTTTTCTAAATCACTAGTATTTAATACCCATTACATTCTAGTTAATTCAATTATACTCTAATAAAATCATAAAAATGAAAAAAAATTTTCAATAATTAATTTAATGCGATGACATGTATAATATTTCAAATTTAAAATATTATTTAAGTAAACTCGTATTAACTGATTCTAACAATTATTGATTAAATTTATACGCTTTTAATTTTTTTTTAAAATTAAAAAACTATCAAGCTCCGCCTTTGCTATTTAAATATCACTACATTTGAAAGCAACTACTGAACGTAGCAATGGCGTGCAATACAACCTTTATATACGAAGCATGAATAGGCAGTTTTCATTGACCCCCCAAAATCACGGGGGCGAAATTGTCGGTAATAAGAAATTATGGTCAAATTAGTCTTATTCATTCATGCAAAAATGTTTTCTAAAAACAACAAATAATAATGTTTGAAATGATAATCCACTTCATTTTCCTCTCTTTTCTCCTTTTTAGGTTTGATGGGATATAATATAATAAATTATTGTTTTTCTTGTAAGGCTTAATTATCATTATTCATTATATTAGAGATGCTTCTCAAGTCTAATAATTTGTATCATAATTTGGAAGAGGTTTTAAGGAAGAATCATTGAATGAAATTGAGAAGTAAACGAATATAATTGCTCGCTAATTATTCGAAATTTAATTTGATAAAAACTCGTTCGAATTTGTATATTAAAATTTATTTAATAAATGACTTCAGTTTAAATTACATAAAATATAGCTCATTAAACTTATAAACAAATTCAAATTAATAAAAGTTCGTTAGATAACTTGTAATTTTATATATTAGTAATTTAATATAATATATCAATTTTTATTCTTGATAAATGTAAAAAAAATATTTGAAAGTATATTATCAGAATAAAATAATAATTTTTATTAAAAATATTATAACTTATTTAGTAAATAATTTATTTTAAATTTTTAATGTATAGTTTTTATTTTTAAAAAAAATTATTTAGATCACTCATTTAAATTTTATAAACAACTTGCAAACACCAACTCGATTGTAAATGAATCAAGTTCAAACTAGTTAAAACTTGACTCAAATCGGCTTGTTTATACCCTATAGTTTCACCATTTGAGTTTGAATGATTATGTGATTTCACATTCACTTGCGATTATATATATTTATTATTTCAAAAAAATATATAATCAAATATACAAAGAATGAAAAATAACTCCAATAATAGAACTGAGCACCATTAAATAAAATAGGAACTAAGAGTTTAAATTTTATTTATTGAAATTTTAGATTTTAGTAAATACATTATATCTTATAATATTGTTTATGAAATTATTTCAAGCTTAAGAATGTGAATATACCTACATTTTGCAAGATTTCTACAAAATCATTCACTAAAGTACTATACAAATAAATATAGTGATATATCTACCATCTTGTGATTTTATTTTGTGAAAATATTAAAAGCCATGACAAACAAATAAGTACCATAAGATTTTTCTTCAAATGTGTTAAGGTAGAAAATGAAAAATTTTGGCTGCATTTAAAGAAAATGACTTAGTATCACTAATAGATTAATCATGCACTTTTTTTTTTTTTCAAAAAAGAAAGACACATATGCATTAGGGAGTTTAATATACTCTTTGTGCGATATGTTTAAATTGGGTATATTTATTTACATTTGATTTTTATATTGTGGTAAAATAAATGATTTTACACATATATTGAATATTTCATTTTTTAAATACTAAATAGTTAAAAAAAATTTAATTACCTAATATAAATAAGTACCCATCCGTTACTTATTCTTCCCTTATAATGGAAAATTAAATCGTTTCAACCAACTCAAAAAAACACACATAATAATTATTTAACACTTGAGTGTATTATTTATTTTTCATTGGTATCATACATTGAAAGTACACGGCATCAATTTAACTATACATGCAATACAATTATACTATTACATTTATGATTTTTTAAATTTATACATTTCGTCAATTTTTTTGCAATTTTTTAAAATTTAACATGTTTTATTAATTACATTATTATGTTAATATTTTAATTTTTTAAAATTAATCTACAAATAATTTTTAGTTAATTTAAATATTTAAATAATTTAATTATAATTTACAATAATATTTAAAATTTTTAAAATATTAAAAAATAAATTAATATTTTTTGTATTTGATGCTCTTAGTATCTGTAATCATAAGGACTCCAACTATTCTAAAGTTTGAGTTGGGTGAACTTATAAGGGAGAAATTATAGAGTAGTTCTGAAACCACCGAATCAGTATATTTAGTTAGAATTGAAAGGTCAAACTAAATGTAATTGAACAACTAATTAAAATGATAAAAATTAAAAATTAAAAATGAAATGAGTGAACCGTAATGTCATAATTTAAAAAAATTATAATTTATTTATTATTATTTTTAGTTATTTTAATGTAATAGTTTTCAATCGAGTAAAATCCAGTAATATTCTAAAATTTTTACCTACAAGGAAGTTAAAATCCCATCAATATTTATTTTTTTTATTTATAAAATTAGAATTTAAAATTTTAATTAAAAAATCTAAACTTTTTATCTAATCAACCAATTCATATTAATAAAAATAAATTAATTTTTTAAAATAGAAAAAGGGTCGGAAATATATTATGCCTACACCTATATGTTATATAACAAATGAAGCGTCGGTCCAATAATGGGTAATACAATACAAAGAAGTCACAAAGTGGGGTCGGCAGAACAGAACCAAAAATGCACATGGGATTGCATAACGGATTTTATTTCCAATTAAGCGTCCCTATGCTTAAAACGGACCCATCTCATCACATCTCATGAGCTTCCAGTCGTAAGAGCTTTCAAGACATCATGCACAAGCACAAGCACAGGCATCAACCAACCAACACTCACTTCAATTCTACTACACCACTTCATGTCGCTCTACTACCACTGCAGCACTGCTCACTCTCACGTACTACCAAAAGCATTATTTACAATTTTTTTTTTTTAAAATGACTCTTTTTGCATGTCAAAATCAAAATCAAAAGCATAAAAAAAAGCATAGAAAAGCCATAAGTGCGCAAGTGCTTGATATTATATTACATATTTTTTTCACCGATCAACCACTACCCAACACAACACACTACACAGCACAACCCACCAGCAGAATCTTAGCTGGATGCACCCTCTCTTTTCTTCTTCTCCTTCAACCCTTTCCCATTTTCTTTTCTGTCACTTTCCTGAGAAAAGGAAAGAAATTAAGAAAGAAAGCAAAAGTCCCCACTTCATTTACACTACTGCTCTTCTTCCATTACTGCTAAAAACAGCTGAGCTTAGCTGAAGCTCAAAAAACCCACAATGCCCACTTCCTTCTTCTTCTCGGTATCATTATTCTTGTTCTTACCCTTCTTCACCCCTAATCTGTTAGTGTTATCTTCTTCAACCTCAAATCGCAGAATTCTCCACCAGCCATTTTTTCCTCTTGATAACATTCCCCCTTCTGAACCTCCTTCTCCTCCTCCTCCTACTCCTCCTAAGATCCCTTTCTCCTCTGCTACTCCTGCTACTCCTAATCAGTCTCCTTTTTTCCCTTCTTACCCTTCCCCTCCTCCTCCTCCTTCTCCTGCTACATTTGCTTCTTTTCCTGCTAACATTTCCTCCCTTATTCTTCCTCAATCCCCTTCTCCCAAACCCAAATCTCAAAAACTCCTCGCTCTCGCAATCTCTGCTGTTATTTCTGCCATTGTCGTATTGGGTCTCATCACCTTCTGCTATGCCCGCCGCAGGCGAGACCCAGACGCTGGCTTATCCAGTGACAAGGCTTATAGATCGGATAATAGTAATGGATTATATCAGACCAATGTGAGTTCCAAAAACAGTACTAATGCTCGTAAGCTGAGAACAAGAGCTAGCTCGACTAGCTCTGAGTTTCTTTATCTGGGTACTTTGGTTAATTCGCATAGTATCAATGAAAGTTCAAATGCTCATGATTCGACCAATGTTGATTCGGATCCTCGGAAAATGGATTCGCCGGAGCTACTCCCGTTGCCGCCACTTAATAGGCAGCAGAGTTGCAGGCAAAATTATGGAAATGGAGAAATGAGTTCTACTGCTGATGAGGATGAGGAGTTTTACTCGCCGAGAGGATCATTGGGTGGTAGAGAAAGCTCTAATGGTGGGGAATCGGGTTCTAGAAGAACGTTTGCCGCTGTGGGTGGTGGTAGTGGCGGCGATGATTTTGATGCAAGAAGCAGTGCTTCGAGCTCGTATTCATCTTCTAGTTCAGGTTCTCCTGCTCGGTCTCACTCACTGAGTATTTCTCCACCAGCAAGTTCAAGTCCGCGACCAAAATCAGCGGAATCTAATACTGTTACAGCTCCTCCTCCGCCATCATCACCACCATTGATGCCCCTTCATAACGTAAGGAACTCTCCGTCTCCGTCTACTCTGTCTGTTTCCTCTCAAGATGAATCACCTAGAATATCATTTAACCTAGAGCGAAATGTTCAATCACCTAGAATATCATTTAACCAAGAGCGAAATGTTCAATCACCTTTACTATCTTCAGCTTCCTCAACGCCCAACAGATGTTTGGAGAAAAGCTCAAATGCATCCCCAAAAATATTGAATGATTTGGATCGAAATGTGCAGTTTCCATCACTGTCCCCAGCTGAGGTATTAAATGGTTTGAATCAAAATGTTCAGTCCCCTGCATTATCCTCTGTTTCTACATCACCTGATAGAAGTTCGGAGAAAAACATGATTGTTTCTCCTAGAATATCGAATGCTTTGGATCGTGATATGAGGTCTCCTTATCTGTCTTCTGCTTCTACATCACCAGATAGAATTTTGGAAAAGATCCCATCTTCAAGAATGTCAAATGCTTTGAATCAAAATATATGTTCTTTCTTGTCTTCAGCTTCCCCTTCGCCAGGAAGAGGTTTGGACAATAACCCACTTGAGTATCCAAGAATTTCAAATGTTTCTGATCAGAGCAAGAAGTCTTCTTTGGTATCTTCTGCTTCTTCATCACCAGGTGGAGGTTTGGAAAAGAGTACTTCAGATGCATCACTAACAATGGCAAATGGTGTTCTTGGTTTAAATGCAAGAATTAGCAGTGTTTTAGAGCAGCCTATTTCAGTTCCACCGCCACCTCCTCCTCCACCTCCACCACCACCGCCTCTGCAGCAACAGAGGTACTCCCCACCACCACCACCACCACCACCACCACCACCACAGCAACAAGGACACTGGGATTCTCCAGTTGCATCAACACCGACAGGGCAACCAATCACCAAACCACCAATACTTATACCACCATCAAGGCCTTTTGTGTTACATGGCACATCATCAATGATATCTCCAATTGAATTGCCACCAAGTTCTAAACCAATTGAGAATCTTGAGGAGACTCCTAAGCCAAAGTTGAAGCCTTTGCACTGGGATAAAGTTAGAGCAAGTTCTGATCGTGAAATGGTTTGGGATCAGCTGAGATCAAGCTCTTTCAAGTAGGATACTAAACCTTTTATCAGTACTTGCCTGTGTTTAGTGCAACGATTACTCATTTTCTTTCTTTTATTGATTATGCTATGCATATCTTACTTAAACTTACTGAACTGGGTATTTTATAGATTGAATGAGGAGATGATGGAAAGCTTGTTTGTTGTAAACACTCCAAACCAAAAACCAAACCAGACAACTCCACGTACAGTTATTCCGTCACCGAACCAAGATGATAGGGTACTTGATCCCAAAAAGGCACAGAATATAGCAATTCTGCTCAGGGCACTCAATGTGACAATCGAGGAAGTTTGTGAAGCACTTTTGGAAGGTAACTGTTCATTTAGTCATACTTCAGGTGCCTAAATATGTTAGTGACAAAATTTGTTTCTATAAATATATTGGCAATTTTCTTATGTGTACCTGAAAACTACCATTTCATGCTCTAGCTTGAACACATTGGCAAAATTAACATTCCACTGTGTAGTTCTCTTTTGTCTTGTTTGCAACTTTCATTGTAAGATATATGCTTTTAGCACCAGGAAGGGATTTAATATAATGCGCTGGATTTTTCTTCAGTGGGGGCTTTTTCTTGATAATAGCTTGCAGTTAAGTTACTAACCTAATAATATTTTAGACATGGAGGATATTTTTGATATGGAGTGCATATGGCATTGTCCATCAATTTCAGTTCAACCTTATCCTACTTCAAAGTCATGATTCAGTTCAACATTTTCCGACTTTGATGTCATTATTAGCTTTCATCAGTATCTTACATGTAGCAAATGCTAGTGGTACATAAATTGTTGGTAGCATGGCATTGTCAAAAACTGATACATATTCCTGAAATGACATCTCCTTGAATTTATGAAGTTTTAGAAGGTTTTGTTTTCTAATTAAATGCATCTACATTTGGCCATGAGGTTGTGGTCCTTCAGCTTAATTTATTCTATATCCGGCAGTGAAGTTATGCTCAAAGTTTATTTATTTTTTGAGCTAGACATTGCAGCTAAAATAAGTGCCCACTTGTGTGCAGGCAATACTGAGACACTTGGAACTGAACTTCTAGAAAGTTTACGGAAGATGGCTCCTACCAAAGAGGAAGAGCGAAAGTTGAAGGAATATAAAGATGATTCACCAACAAAGCTTGGTCATGCTGAGAAATTTCTCAAGGCTGTGCTTGATGTACCTTTTGCTTTTAAAAGAGTGGATGCAATGCTTTACATAACCAATTTTGAGTCTGAGATTGAGTATCTCAAGAGGTCTTTTGAAACTCTAGAGGTAAACAAGAATCTCCCCTCCTCTTTCTATTTGACTCCGTTTTGTTGCTTCCATGCTTGTGTTAAACTCAAAAGTCGCTTGAATTGATGATTTCCTTTTTACTTTACATAGTTGTACTGCTCAAGTACTTCACGAAAATTCTATTTGAACTTAATTTTGATGGCTGTTGACCCGACATAATTTCATAGCCATTGCCACTTTGTCAGTGTCTCCAGCTCTGAAAACAGAGCCAATGTCTCAGTGCTTCTTTTTTCTACTAAATAACATCATTCAACCCCTCAATATTGTTGTGTATCTCTGTCATTTCTGGATCTATTTTACCTGTCAATTTTGGTCCACACATCTCACTTGTTTAACCTTCTTAGGCGGCCTGTGAAGAACTGCGTAGCAGTAGGATGTTCCTGAAACTTCTAGAAGCTGTGCTCAAAACAGGGAACCGCATGAATGTTGGGACTAACCGTGGTGATGCCCATGCATTCAAGCTTGACACGCTACTAAAACTTGTTGATGTCAAGGGAGCGGATGGAAAGACCACGCTGTTGCATTTTGTTGTGCAGGAAATCATACGAACTGAAGGTGCTCGTATTACAGGTACTGCCCAAACTCCAAACTCATCTTCAAGTGAAGATGCCAAGTGTAGGAAGCTTGGTCTGCAAGTTGTTTCTGGTCTAAGTTCAGAGCTCACTAATGTCAAGAAAGCAGCTGCTATGGATTCTGATGTGCTTAGCGGTGATGTCTCCAAACTTTCTAAAGGCATTGAGAATATAAATGAGGTAGTGAGATTAAATGAAACAATGGGGTCGGATGAAAGCAGCCAGAAGTTTTCAGAAGCAATGAAAAAATTCATGAAAATGGCAGAGGAAGAGATCATAAGGATTCAAGCCCATGAAAGTGTTGCGTTGTCCCTAGTGAAGGAGATCACAGAATACTTTCACGGGAATTCAGCGAAGGAAGAAGCTCACCCTTTCAGAATCTTCATGGTGGTCAGGGATTTTCTAGGCATTCTTGATCGTGTATGCAAAGAAGTTGGTATGATTAACGAGAGAACAATGGTCAGTTCCGCCCATAAATTTCCAATACCAGTGAATCCAATGCTGGCGCAGGCTGTTTCTGGGCACAATGCGAAGAAGCTTTACAGTTCATCAGATGATGAGAGTACAAAATCTCCTTAGCATTTATGAATCAGATTGAATTTTTGTTGCATTTAGCCGGAAAACTACTTCAGGCTGGTGGTTTGGGCAGGCTGGGGTTTGATCAGGCTTCCTGATTCATGTAATTTATTTTTTTTTCTCTTTTCCAATATTTTGTATAAAGTTTTGGGATTGCTTGTCTTATAGATAGTATACAGAGATGTTTGGAGGGAATAATGCAGATTACCGAACTGGTTGGATAATGGATATCATGTAAGCCTGCCAGAGACTTTGATATAGGAACGCTGTTTAATTATAGAAGTAAAGCTCAACTATAGCATTTTCCTGTTGTATAGAAGAATTTATGCATAGTTTTCATTTTCCTGTCCAGAAATTCTATCTGATTTCTTCTCTTGAGCAAGAGGTTCATGGTTCAAATGCAATATTTGGTGGTACGACAGCAACTTTTATTTTCAGATTTTCTGTTTTTCCAATGTGTAAATTTAAGAACTACATCTCAATATAAAAGTCATACAACCAAATGGAAATGGTCTTGAGGCAAGGTGTCACTTGTACCCGTTATATGAATGGTACAATTATTGTTCCTTTCTCTATTAATTTGAGAGATTAAGGATTTTCAAGTTAGGTTACCATTCAACCATGAGCTATCATAAACAGTTAGGAGACATTCTTTTTTGCTGATGTGTTGCCTGAGTGCAAGGTCTCTGCATCAATACGTTCTAAAATTCGACGTGCTTCTTCCTCTGTTGCTGGAACCACATTGCGTATCCTAAATCCATTGTTCGTGGCTTTAGCCTCTGAACGTACAGTAAATGTGAAGTAAAATGTATTTGAGACCTGTTTCAAACAAAACAAACACAAATACAAAAACAAGCACGTGTTTAAATTGATATAACATACACAATCCAAGAACCACATTTAGGAATAGTCTAATTGCAGATCGTTCTTTTAGTGTGACAATTAGCTATTGACAAGAATTTCCTATTGTAGAGAGCAGTGTGTGGAGGCTTACCTCACTTGATCGCAGCTCAGGCCTGGTAACATGCGCAACAACTTCAATATTGATTAAAGGCTGCTCTGGGTTCTCAAGTTCTGTGTATAGAACACACGACTTCAGTCGCAGGAAGTCTCCTACATCCACCTGGTGACCAAAAAACATGTTCTCTTAATGTGAGGTTTTATATTTTTAGGCTATTCTATAAATGCATAGCTTCTGCAATTTGTCAATGCAAATTCTCCCCACCCACTCTCCCTCCACACAAAGCACATACCTAGCACAACACTACAACTATCTGCAATATAAAGGTCAAAGCATTGTAGTTCAAAACTTCAAATGAACAATTACAACAATACAATGATAAATTCGTGAATCATGTGCCCTCAGACAAGATACAAAATACTCCTGGTTGGGGATGCATGAAGATAGTTGTTGGGGTTTGTAGTATATATAATTCATAATTCAGATTATTGATGGTGATGAGTGAAAAGGGATAGAAAAAAAAAGAGATGCTGGTACTCACTGGTCTTAAGAAATCAACATGATCTACTTCTAGAAAATATGGGACCAATCCAGCAAATGCATAAGCAGTTGAGAAAGCCAGCTCAAATGCCCGATGCATCAAAAACCCTCCAAAAATTCGGCCATGGATGTTCCTCTGCTGTGGCTGGCAAATCAAAGCGTTCTCAAGGCGAGTATCCCTAAGAAGAATGCTATTTCTGTCAGCCAAGGCTGGCATGTCACAGAAGATTCTTCCCTCAGCCAACAGTGCTTCAAGTCTATTGACCTCCCCGTTCTCACATTCCTTTCTCTCATCTACTATCTTCCTTTTCCTCAGTTTACTCCTTGCTTCAGCTTCTTCAAAAAGCAACTTTTCTTCTTCAGTTTCTGGTGAGAGCCGGTTCACTGGAGCAGCTTTCCCAGTCTTGGAGTCACGGGCCACAAATATGAAGTTTGCTGTAAGAGCAACAGAGTTGGAAGCATCCAAACCTTCTGCAGAACAATTTTAAACCTTTCAGCACTTAATACATAAACCATGCAGTTGATATGAACTCACTTACAAACAGCATTTAAGCTACAAATAATTACGTTTAAATTTTGCAACAATACTAAAATTTCCAAGTTACATCTTATTGAAAATCAAAAATACCTTTGGTGAACTGAATGACATCCAGTTGAATTTCAATTGATGAGCGGCCAACCCATATGACAGAACCAACTATTTTGAGATCAATATCAACGCTGATTGGCTTCTTCAGGACAATCCTGTCTACAGAAGCAGTGACCAGCAAGAGTGGCCTTGTTGTACTATCATCAGCACAACAATGCTAATACACCACCAACAACACACATACATTTAATCAATAAAAAAAGAACAATGCAGCACCATTTTCACCCACAAAAACTACTACTTGCAAAAGCCAAGAATTCTCATGCTACTGAAAATCAAAATTCATAAAAACCCAATTTACATAATTACATAATAACCAAAACCCAGATTTTAATTTTGAAAGAAAACGTCAGAACACGATACCTTGACAGAAATGGTGCCGGCTAAGGCATCAAGATCTTCAAGCAACTTCCCAATCCTAACTTCATTCCAGGGATCTCTATACTGTTCTCTAAGTATATAATCAGTGGAAAAGTTGTAACGAATGCTAGTACGGCTCTGTTTAGGAGATTTAGTAAGCAATTGACTTTGTGGGGGAGCATCTTTAGGAGGATCAAGAAGACTTTCGAAGATTTTAGACCTGGCTTCCCACAGAGCATTCGTGACAGGTGAATGGTACATTCCTGGCCATAAAGCTATGGGCTTTTTAGTTTGGGAAGTGAGAGCTAGGTCGTTGACTTGAGGAAGATGAAGAACAGAAGAAGAAGAGGAACTTTTGTTGTCGAAAGGATTGGCGAAAGTGGAAACAACTGGGATGGATTTGGGAGAGGAAGGATCGAATTCCATGGTTCTTGGTTAAAGCTAAAGAATATGATAAACAGGAATTGCTGTGTGTAATTAAATTAAGAGTGGAGAATTCTAGTTTCAAAAAAAAAAAAAAAAAGAGTGGAGAATTCTTAGCCTCAAAAAAAAAAAAAAAAAAAAAAAAAAAAAAAAAAAGTGGAGAAGTCTTGGGGAAAAAATATTAAAATGATTTTTTTAACAACTCAAAACTCCAAAAATCCCTTGTAGTTGTAGTCAAGTCGGTTAGGATATTCGGCTCTCACCCCGCTTCGATTGCGTTTTTTATTTAATAAACTATAAATGAATAAAATATTTGTATATAATATTATATCTAAACAGGAAAAATAGTCTAATTGTACCTCAACTTTGGACCAAATTTTGGCCTTTTTTCCTAATATACAAGTATAATTTTTTATTTTTATTTAATACTATTTTAAATTTTTACATATGTTAAACTATATATTAATAATAAAATATTAATATATTATATTTAAATAATTTATAACTATAATTTAGAAGTGTTATTCTCCATTTCACTATTTTTTATATGAATAAAAAATATAAACTTATTTATATGTTATTTTTAAATTTTGGATTAAAATGGTAATACTGAATTATTTATAGATCAAAGAATTTTATAAAAATTATATGCGAAATCTAAATAAAAATTTGGTAATTAAAAGGATATAAATTGAAATTTTAAAAACAAATCGTAATCAAGCACAAAGTTTAGTGACCGTGTATATACTTAACTCCATACGTTATCTTATAATTACCTTCAATTAGCTATAATTCACTAGAAATGGTAAACGTGGCAATCATATTTCATACTATTTAACTTGAATGTATCTTAGTTAGGGGTGAGCATTAACCGACCGAATCGTTCTGACTGAACTGATTAGAGCCGATTTTAATGGTTCGATCGGTCACTGAAATTGAGTGAAGGGCGGTTCGGTTTATGGAGTAGTGTTTTTTCAGTTTTTGGTTATTGGTTCAGTTTTAGGGTTGAAATAACCGAACCGACTGAAAAATCGAACACTGTATACTAAACATTAAAACGATGTCGTTTTTATATACCCTAACCCTAAAAAATTTGTTGTGCCTATATATACGTCCCATTTCTCGCCTCCCTTTGTCTCTTAATCCTTCCAAAGTTCTCTTCTCTCTTCTAACCCTAGACTCCTCTAACCTTATCCAGTAACCCTAACCCTTCAATCATCTCGTCGCCGTTCATCTAGCTTTGCCTCTTCCTTTGCTCTCTTCTCACCCTTTTCGCTTGATCTGTTTTGTTCTCGGTTTCTCATCTCATCTCTTGTCTCTTTCTCTCAAAGACACATGAATGATGAATCACTCTTTTGTTCTATCATCTACGTTTCATTTCCATCTCTCTGACTCGGTGTTTGGTATATAAAAAAATAGTTAATCGCTTGATCTATAAGTTGTTCATTACAAAAACTTGATTTGTTGTTGTTTTTGTTACTGTCAATGTTCAATCGATAACATTGACAGTGATGAAATCGACATGCAAAGTCCATCTTAGCCGGATCAACTGTATCTGGTAATGTTCTTTTGAGATCTTTGAGTTTTTCTTGTTTGATGTTTAAATTTTGTGGTTTTTTTTATTAGATCTTGATGGATTTTGTGTTATTTCTCATGTGTTTTGCATGATATGCTGGTAAATAGATTTAATGGTTGAATCAACGAAGTTTTTTATTTGATCTCATAAAGAGATCTTAATGGTGGAAGCCTAAATCGGTTGATCTGTCCCATGGTTAAATTTTTGGTGGAAGCAAGCAAGTTCCTTTATTTTTTATACCAATCGAGTCAGAGCAACATTTTAAACATCATTGTAAAAGGTATTAATCCCTGCTTTGCTTATTTTGTGAGTAGATCTTGTTTATGTTAAAATTTTTAAAATATATTTTGAAAATAGATTTGTGAAAAATGATTTTTTTTTACTCTCAAAATATTAATATTAGTAAATATATTTTTTTGATCATTGCTTTAATCGAATATGTTATATGTGTCTGTGTTAATGATTTATAAAATTTATTTTAAAAAAAATTAGATTCTATTTTTTATTAATCATATTTTATTTGATAAATGCTTTTTAAAAAATTCTGAATTTACTATAAATATATATAAATATTGATTTTTTAAGTTTATATTTATATTATATATTTATTTTATGATTAATAAAATATTTAAATAATAATATTAATAATAATTATTTAATAATATTATTATAATTAATAATATTAGAAAATAAATAATATTATAAATATTTTAATACAAGTTATTTTAATAATATTTATTTGTTATATTAATACTAATTATAATTAATTTCCTTCCTCTTATTAATCTGATTCATTTCCTAATTTAGTTGTTAATAAGCTTTCAAATTTACTTGATTTTTATGGATTTTGTGACTGTTATATTGTTTTATTTTGGTGGAAGCTGCTTCTAATGATAGTTTTATTGTTCTGTTTCATGAAAAATTCATGCCTTAGATGGAAAAAGAATCAAGAGCTCCCAGTGGCAGTGAACCTGCTACTGGTGATCAGACTCCACAAACTGAAAATGTTGAAGCCCAAAAGCAACCAGATGTTGCTAAAAAAAAAAAAAGAAAGGATAGTGATAGCAGAAGCAAGGCGTGGGAGCACTTCGAGAAAATTCTTGATGAGCAAGGGAAGTTGGTAAAAGCTAGATGTATTTATTGTGCTAAAAAATTGTTTGCTAACCCTAAAAAAATGGGACATCATCCAATAGAAATCATCTGCTCATTTGCACTAAAAACCCTAACCCTAAGGAGGCTAGACAGAGCCTTTTAACTCTCCAACCTGATGTGCATAGTTCTGACCCTGTAGGTGTATTAGGAACCTGGAAGTTTGATAATGAAGCCATTAGAAATGCATTGTCTAATATGGTGATTGTTGATGAGCTCCCCTTTAAATTTGTTAAGGGGAAGGGATTCAAACATTTCATGTCAACTGCATGTCCTAGGTTCAAGATACCTAGCAAATGGGCAGTCAGCCGAGACTGTTATAATGCATATTTAGAAGCAAGGTTGAATTTGAAATATGTTTTCATGAATCACTGCCAAAGTCAAAGAGTCAGTATAACAACTGACTCTTAGACTTCAATTCAATGCATAAATTACATGTGCATTACTACTCATTACATTGATGTTGAGTGGAAGCTCCAAAAAAAAAAAAATTCCTTTGTCCCTGTTACCTCTCACAGTTAGATATATTAAGAATTCACATGCTAGGTTGCATAAATTTAAAGAATTTACTGATGTACTTGGTGTTGATTGTAAATGTTCATTGAGTCTAGATGTGCCTACTAGGTGTAATTCAACATATGTTATGTTAAAAATTACTTGCTTGTTTGACAAAGTTTTGAAAAATATGAGGAATGTGAGCATGCATTTAGGGAAGATCTAGGGGATGATGTACCTAATTTCATGGATTGGATTTTAGTTAAGCAACTTGTTGACTTTTTGCACTATTTTTATGAGATGACTCTGAGAATTTCTGGTTCTCAGTATGTTACTGCAAATTCTTTTTTCTATGAAATATCTTATTTGTTTTGTATATTAAATGAGTGGAAAAATTGTGCTGATGCAAGTAAAAGAGCAATGTCTTTTACAATAAAAGCCAAATTTGATAAGTATTGAGGGGATCCTCAAAAGATGAACTTGTTGATATTTATTGCAACTGTTCTAGATCCTAGAGACAAGCTGGAACATATGGAGTATTCCCTGACTCAAATGTATGGGGATTCAATGGGTGGAAGCCTGTTCTGTAATGTGAAATCTGCAATGGTTGAACTCTTTGATGATTACTCTACTTCTGTTAAACCTCCTTCTCAAGCATGTTCTCAATCTGGCCTCTCAATTGATGTCTCTGAACCTACTTCTGCTGAATCTGGGAAATCTATGAACTTGTTGAAATCCAGATTTAAGAAGCACAAAATGGAACATGGAATTGGTGGGAGCAAAAAGAATGAATTAGAACTTTATTTGTCTGAGTCTTTGATTGAGGAGGAGGGCTCATTTGATATTCTTAGATGGTGGAAGCTTAATGCTGAGAGATTTCCAATTCTGTCAAGCTTAGCACGTGATGTGTTAGTTGTGCCCATCTCAACTGTGGCTTCTGAATCTGCATTTAGCACAGGAGGGAGGGTGCTAAATTGTTTTAGGAGTTCTTTGACTCTAAAATTTATGAAAGCATTAATATATTCTCAGGACTGGCTGAGATTGTCATCAAATCCAGTATCAATTGAAGAGGCCTTAGATGAGGTTGAGAAGTTTGAGAATGGTACAATTCTGGAATTTAATGCTTTGCTTTTTTTTCAATTTTCTTGTTTCAATTTTCTTGATCTGTTTCTAATGTATGTACTTAGTTTTTTTTTTTGTCAGAGTTGCCCCCACTTGGAGTTGGCCCTACTATGGCATCATCAAGTGCCACTTAGATGATATTTCAGTAATATTGAATTCATTTTATTATTTATGATAACTAATGACTGCTTTATTGCCTGTGTTATGCATGTGTTATGTGCTTATATTCAATCCATGATTCGCTTGCATGTAATGCTGACTACTGTTTGAAATGTGACCTCCACTGAAGTGGCTTAAAAATTAAAGTTGCCAGTGTTGTTACCAACACTAAAGTGGCTTTAATTTAAAGTTTCCAGTGTTGTTGTTGCATTTGCTTATAATGGGCTATGATGATGCTTCCACTTGACGATTGTTGAGAAGTAAAAGTGCTTGCCTCTATTTCTTTGGTGGCATTTATTTGTTGCCAAAAAGTATGGCCGCATTTTTATAATGAATTAAAATTACATATATTTGAGCCCACTTTTTGTTTCATTTTCATTTTTACTTAGCTTTTAACTGCTTTTCATTTCTGTATCTACTTTTGGCTTTCTGTGAGTACATTGCTTCTCATTTCTATGAATATAATGAATCTGCTTCTGTTGTCCTACGTTGAGTTTCGTGTTTTGTTGCATCTATCTGAATCTGAATGGGCAATGATGAAGCTTCCACCTAAGTTTTTTTACAAAGTGTGTGAATGTGTTTGCTAGAATTTCTTTGGTGACATGTATTTGTTGCTAGAAATTTTGGCACCATTTGGACATGACTTGAAAACTCATATCATATATGAGCCCACTGTCTTTGTTTATTTTTGAGTATTTACTTTTCAATTCATGTTTATTGATTTTGTAGTTGTATATTCATGTTAAACTGTTGGAATGGTACTTATTTTGGTGCAAATTTGATCTGTCTGCAATCAGAATTTTTTGCATTGATGTGCAGGCCCTTTCTTTGCATATATATTTTTTGGTGGAAGCTTTTTTGTGTTGACTTCTAAATTTTTTGGTGAAGTCATGTGAAGTGAAAGCTTGTTATTAACACTTAGCAAATATTTATTGGTGGAAGCCTCAGGCTCAGAAACTCAATTAGGACTTCAAATATATATATATATATATATTGTAATTAATAACTAATTTTATACAAATTTACAGTTATAATTTGTACATTTTGAATATGTAACACATTGGGCTTGGACCCAATTAGGTATTTTGTAATTATTACACATTGGGCCTGTCCCTAAAAAGTCTTTTGTAATTATGTAAGTTAAATTGGGCGAAGCCCAAAGTAGTAAAAAAGTTATATTTTACTTGTTCAAATATGTTTTTGGCCCAGCCGAAGTAAACTGATTCACCGAACCGATGTTACAGAAAACATCGGTTTGCAAAATTGACTATTTATTTAATGTTTTCACTCAGTTCGGTATTGAAAATGGCTCCAAAAAAATCGATAAAAATTTATCCCTCTGCAATCAAACCGACCGATGCTCAGACCTAAACGTGTCCAACATTGGATTTGAAGTTTTGAAACGATAAGTTAAATGGGTCTTATTCGAGTTAACCTATTTATTGTTATATACATGTCTTGACAGTGAAAGGCCTTAGAGAAGGGTGAATATGGCTAATTAGGATTTTGAAGGAGATTAAGAAGGATTAAAGAAAATAACAAGGAATTTAAAAGATGGAGTAGAAGTGATAGCAGTAGCACACAAGATTTAAGCGGTTTGGTTCCTTAATGAACTTATGTCTCCACCTAAATTATCCTTAAGTTAGGATTCTATAAACCGCACCCAATCTATTATGCTAGATTGATTTACAACCTTTGATTTTTTTTTTTTTTTTTTGGCTCAACTCAAACTTCTTACAACTTGAGCTTTTCTAGGCTAAACTTTAACCAATTTCACAAAATTTTAAGTGTTTTGTGGATCACACTTAAACCAGTTTTATGCGGAGAAACCTCATTTCCTTTCTTCATAGGCCAAGAAAGAATATAAGATAAGAGTATCTAGCTCTAATCACACAACCAAAATACTCAAAAGTGTTTCAAAAATACACTTAATTGAATACAAAGAGAGAACAATGAAGGCTTGAGAATTGAGTATATTTCTAAGAATTGAATGCTTCATCAAAACTCTCTAATTTCTTTAATAACTTTCCAGCAGTTGTTTATATAGAAAGAGTGAAAAATGAATGTTGGATAGCCTCAATCTCATCCCAAGCTTCTCCTTCTTCATTAAATGCTAATTCAGCTTTAATAGGAAAATGCATGCTCAAAGAATGAAAAAATTAGTTGTTGCCTCTAATTGCTTACCATTAGAGGATTTACATGTCACTCATAAGTATGATCACGATCATGACTAGTGTGCTTATGCTCGTGCTAAGGATCGCGAGATACATTATGAACAACACTAGAAGCTGGTCTTCTTCTGAGGTGTTGTCAATCATGAACGAGGCATGCTAGATCACAATCATAGGGATGCTCGTGAATAGTATTGTGAACTTGAGGAGGCCATGATGGTCACAAGTGAGCTAGGTGTCCTCACGATAGTGAGGAGCATTATGACTTGATGCTTATGAGAGTTCAAATGATAACGAGCAGGCATGGCAAAATCACAAACGTGGGACAAATTGTGAGGACCACTGTGTTGTTCTAAACCTGAGGGTCCCATGGTTCATGGTGTGAGGCACTTGATCATGATCATGGTATGTTCGATCATAATCGTAGGATCCATGGTGCACAGTCCTAGAAACTTAAAAATTTTGCATTCTAAAACTGAGGGCTCCTTGGTTCATGGTAATGAGGCACATGATCACGATCGTGGGATCCATGGTGAGGGGTACTAAAAAATTGAAAATTTTGTGTTTTAAAACTGAGGGCTTTTTGGTTCATGGTCAGGAGACACTTGATCAAGTCATGAGGAGTGATAGAAACTTGAAAATTTTGTATTGTTTGCCTCAAAACAGTTATTAACAAATGCCTATCTAAGATACATATTTAGGCTCATGAATTAGTATATCAAAATTGATTCATTAAAGTCAAAATATGGGTAATTACACATTTATCATGCAAATAACCAACAATCTATTTATGACTGCTAACATGAATTGTCAATTCTAATATTTATTCAAGTTCATATATATATATATATATATATATATATATATATATATATATATATTCTAAAGCTTTTAATTTTTTAAGCTTATATAAATATTTTTGAAATTAAAATCTTCAAAAAATTCTAAAAGGATTTCTAGATTAAAATTTTCAAAAACATTATATATATATATCAATATATATATATATACACACACACAAGCCATTTTCCATCAATTTTTTCAGTTAGATAATTTTTCTTTAGTGAATCATTAAAATTAATTTTAATTTATAAGATTTAATTATAATGTTTTTAAAGAAAGTTTCAATTTAGTATAATTTTATTTAACAAAAATCTTATTGAAAAAACATAACCATCCAACGTCAACTTTAGAGTCAAATTGGATCCCCTGTTGAAAAGGCAGAGACACGCAGAGATGGACTAGTTTAATATGCCTAAACTCAGGGAGTACATAGCAATAAATCCTAAAAGTAAAACTTGTCAAGAGCGGTACAGGGTTCTGATACAAATCAAGACCTTCTCCTGTCCATGAGACTCCAAACATAAAACAAGAGAACACAAAAACTAGGCAATACCGCAAAGGCTAAGAATGGGAACTCGCAAAGTATATTAGAAGGGAAGGAATATAGAAAGGGAAAAGAACGGGAAGAATTTCTACCGCAACTTGTCTGAAGTTTTGAAAAAGCTCAACTAGGTAGATATATATTTTTGAAAAAGCTCAACTAATATTTATTCAAGTTCATATATATATATATATATATATATATATATATATACAGAAGCATTACAGCTTTTCAAGCAATTGTCCTTCTGAAAGCAAATATAAAAAAAATGATAATGCACCTTCTCTGGAAAATGAGAGAGATGCAGAGGTAAAGAGAAGAAAACTAATTTATTACAATGTTTGGCCAAAAAGAAAAAAACAAGGATGTAGGGAAAATCCCAAACTCTTGTAAAATTTAATCAACTGTAAGGAAAAAGTGAGCACAATCATTCAGTTATGCTATCATTAATAATTTAACAGCATTAACTTGCTAGGCCCCTTTGCTTAAAAACATCAAGCATTGCAGCTCCAATTTTTGCAGGAGATTCAACCACCGTAACTCCAGCCTCCCTTAGGGTCTTGATTTTATCTTGAGCTGTACCCTTCCCACCCGAGACAATAGCTGCACAGCAGAAACGACAAGGAATATCATGTTGAAATATCAAAAAGTAAATAGCAATATGCCACGTAATCATGCATGGGTGAACTGAACCATAATGTTCACACAAGCACCAGTTTCTTCCGAATTAAATACTGACAAAAAAACAAAGTTCTTTGTATATTCACTAATAGGTCAATCCTAATCCACAAGAAAACAGTCTACAAATGAAACTCCTCATTTGAAAATAATGTAGGGGAAAAAGACAATTATTGAACCTCTCATGTTTGAGCACTACTATGCTCATAAAAGTTTAGTTTGCATTTCCATGGCCCAATGAAGTCTTGAACTTTTTCTAATTATTGGTTTGATTTAGCAGTCTAAGAAAGATACAGTGGGCTTGCATCACAGAGCAACCTAAAAAATTTATGCATTTCAACATCTACAGTCAATTCAAAGGATGGGTTCTCAGATCAATGAAACCTAGCCTTTTCTAATTATAATAGCACAAAATTAGACTTAACTAGTTTTGGGTTATTTTATTGTTATTTTGCGAGACAAGCCCTGACCCAACCTTGGTAGCCCAAGATGGGAATAATGGAAAACTTCAATGCATTCAACAACATTTACCTATCCACAAGATTTCATCATATTTAACTCTCCATGAAGGATCATTTATTATCCTAAAAGGTTCGATCACATTTAGTTTACCTCTGTGTCTTCTTGGGATGGCATCTTAATGTGCACAATAACAAATAAGTCACTAGTCAGGTATAAACATTAGCTGCATACAGCACATAAAAGCAGGTACAAAACAGGATAAACTTTTCAAAAAATTATTTAAAAAAAAAAAAAAGAAAATAGATCTCACTCCACAAGGCTTCCAGCATTGCAAGCTTCGGGGAGAGTGACAATAGCCTTCTCTTTACATTGCAAGAAGACAGAATCTTACATGATCACAAGAGTATGCACAAGCATCAACAAATTGAAACAGACTGGTATCTAAAGGCATCTGGCCTCATCTCATTAGCAAAAGTGTCGGGCAACCTTAGAAATTTTTAATTTCGGTGACGTAATTGGGAAAAGTTAAGTGTCTAATTCAGGTGTTAAGGTTATTAGGGATTATTTTGTAGCAAAGTTGCTAATTATGCACACAAATAGAACCACAAGAAGAGTGATGGACATAATAAGAAGGAAAATAAGAAAGATTGGCCAACTAGAAGATAAACATAGGCACCAGAACCTTAAAATAAAATAAAATAAAAATCAAAGCTGCAAATTCTCAGATATTTATCAATCTGTTAAAATAAGATAAGATTTGAAGTTTTTCACAAAATCCAAAATGCTAAAAGAATAAATTCTGGCTCTGGGAAACATAAAACTGTGACTATCGACTTGAGACTCCTAACAAAAGCCAGAAGACCAAATCACCCAAACTAGTTCATTTAAATGCTAGCACAATCAGCATCTCATTAACAGTAACATTACAGGCCCATACCATTACAATACCCACATGTAAAAAAGTAAATCAACCATTTGAATTTATAAGAATACAGATTGAAACATGTAAAACTTTTATGATTAGGAATCTCCATATCTGATTAACTAAGGTCTTCATCTAAGAGTTTCCTCATTTACATGGAGATCATTGCTCTAGTTTTCAACTTTAGAATACATATGCTTAGTTCTGATACATCCATCATTATACCACCTCTTAAAGAAAGTTCCGCTAGTCTTTTTTTAATAAAAAGTTCTGCTTTAGCTTCAATGGCTATAACTCTTTCCTTAACAAAAGACATACACACCTCAGTCAAACTAGTAGTAAGCCTTCTGGCATTTATAATTAGTATTACAGAATGATTCAGCATTAAAATTCTCCAGAAGATAGCACTGTTTTGATGTTGCAATCCTCTAAACCCAATTTGTTTGTTACTACAGAGAGGATTTGCAGTTGAAGTAAAGATGAGCTGAATTCCTTCTTTAGACCCTATCTTCTTTATGAGTTAGCAAATACCAGTTCTGTTGATTACTACTGCTTTTAACCAAATTCTAAGGCCAAGCCAAACTGAACTGAAATTCATTAAGTGCCAAATTAAACTAAAAAAAAACAAACATAAGCTATTTCAGTTCTGTGACTAAGTCATCAAAGACTACAAAAGAATGGACACTAGAAGATAATGTACCTAAAAAGGATCTTGAAACTTGAGAAATTAGCAAATAGGATATTAAGGATGATAGCACAAGGATTAAAAGAACGATGGTTTTTTAAAAAAAAAAGAATATGAATTTTGGTCCTGCTTGGCATCGTTGATAATTTCTTCCTTTTCACAAAAAATCATTTCTTAACTTCTCTATTTTTTGTTGTCCCAAAATCACTTTTTTCCCAAAGAGAAGAATTTAAAGTTTCCCCAAGTTTCAGCAAGAGATCCATTCTGCTAAACCAAACAAAACTCCCAACAAATTTTCATACTGAAACATGAAAGAAGAATCAATTGCTTCATATATTAAGCATTTAATCAACACAGAACTCAAGATTCCCAAACTCAGATCCAACATTTGCAGATTTGAGAGACAATTAGATAAAAACTCCCAAATCAAGTTCATGAATTTGAAAGATCTATTACCTATAAGAATCCCTAAGATACTAACCAATGACCTAAGAGATCTCATTACAATTTCTTTAAAGTTGAAACCCATTTACATTAGCCCACAAAGTGATAACATTACAGAAATTTCATTATCAAACTCTAAGAAAATCTCACATATTGGACATGAACAAATTGTGTGAATCCACATTCCACAGATCTTAGCAGAGAAGTTTCAACTCCTCCAACAGTCCAACCTTAATGTGGTGATCTTTTTTTCTGTAACTCTCGGATGCAATACATATTCTCTTGGGCCATGATTGGTGATCCCTGTCCCAGGGTGGGATCGATAGTTCACCTACTGTTGCCAGTCCCCACATGATTTTTCCCTTTCATTACCAATTAAAAGTGATTGGAGAATTTTGAAATGGAGAAGGATGAAGACAAAGAAAAATAGAAAAGGATGACAAAATATGGAAGATAAAGAGACGAGAGATGACGGGAATGATCTCACAAGATCGACATTGATGAGAAAATTAAGAGAATGAGGAAAAACAAGGCACGGCAAAATTAAGAAATAAAAATAAAAAAGCAGTATCTGTCACTTCCATATTTGTGGTTTTTGTTCTGCAAATATTTTTGTACAAAGCATGCAAAAAGCAAACAAAAACATGAATGCGTTTTACATTTATTTTATGAAAACTCAAAAAAATAAAATAAAATAAAATAATAAAATAAAAAACTGAAGACTAAATTATACAGATAAGAATGTGCCCTCAGCGTCAAACAAAAGAGGTTTATTTGTCTATCTACCTACCAAATTTCAGACCTCAAACAAATTTGCAATACTAATGGAATAAAGTGACTGAAATCACTTTTACTTCATTTTTAGTGATTCAGTTTTTAACCAAATAATGCTCACCCAAGTTTTTCCCTTAATTTGTTATTTAAAAGGAAGTGATAAAAGGCGGACAAGACCACCTGGGTGGGTGCTTGAAATATTACAGTGTAATTATTTTCAAGGAGACATTAAAGATGTTTGAGGATAAAGTTGATCAAATATAGAAAATTCAAAAATTCTTGAATAGTGGCAATACCAGTAGACTTCTCACCTAGGACAGCAACCATTAGATCCATGCCACCCACATATAAGATTGTAGCTTTATAGTTAGTTTTGTGAACAAAATTTAGCATTACTAATCATTGAAAAAAAGATCAATTTTGATATGATAGGAGATTGATTAATTAGGAATTTTTGTTTTGTTTCTAGAGATTTGACCTTTATGAATCAAAGATTATCATAGATTTTATGTAATATTAGGTTGTCCTGCATCATGCACGTCTACATGTGCACATACAGACATAAATAAACATATCCATGTGCAGAACAGTACGGCAAAAGGAGTTACTTTGACAATCGTAGCAACATCACCACAAACATCTCAGACCTTAATATCCAAATGGGAGAAAGAAATACAAGATTTAGGAAGTTTTTGTAAGGCAAAACATAAATAAATATAAAATCTAAATGGAAGAGCCTATTAATTCCAAAATAAATGATTTAGGAAGTTTTTGAAAGACAAGAACATAAATATACAATCTAAATGGAAAGGCCTATCAATTCTTTTTATGTTTTATGTTTTTCAAAGAAGATCTAAGCTTTGACAAATGAACAGGTGAACATACGCAAGAAATTTTTATGCAAGATGCATTCTGTTGATGGCATAATTTCAACAATCTGACCTGAAGTTAACCAGAATCTAGATCGCTAGAGGAACACCTTAGAGTTAAGAGTTCCAATAGAAGTACAACCAAAATTAACTATCTTCACAATATAGCAATGCAAGGTAGAGTAGCAGGAGAAGGGTTAATTCAGATGGAGTAGAAGTATCGCAAAATGATCCCTTTGGGCACTAAGCTTAAATACAAATAGAAAGAGAAAATTGGATCTCTCAATATCAGTTAAGACTAGTGAAAAAAAAAATGTCCACAAGTGAGCATGCTAGGGACAAAAATGCTAAAATAGATCTGAAGAAAGAACAAAAATGAGTAAGAAATGGGTGAATCTAGAGGAACATAAAAGTGACAGCCACTGAGAATGAGAGAGAAGCAATTGAGCAATGATATAGGACAGCTAAAGGGGTTTATACTTAGATTGGAATCTTGAATAGAGAATCAGGTTGACAAGCTAAGAAAATAAAAACTAAAATTTAATTGTTGAATTTGAAAGAGAAGAGAGGGCTGAGAGGATGAAATTTGTAGTTAAATGCAGGCTATCAGATGTAAATATAGAGAAAACGAAGAAAGAAAATGCACAGGAATCATACCAAAGGTTCCCTTCCGCATCATACCCTTAGTTGAATTACATCACAAAATCTGAAATAGCATAGTTGCTAGAAACTTTTTTATTGCTGACTTGACTGAAAACTGAATAAATCCCAGTAGTAATCCTAATCTAGAATGCACGAAAACTTCAACTAGCAGGCGTTCCCCTGTTTCAGAAACTTCAAAAAACACCTCATAAATGTTTCAGGGCTGTTTCTGAAAATCTGAAAAAAGCTTGGAAACATGTTTCTTCAGCTTTTTCACAAGTACAAAAGAATTCAAATTCAAAAAGGACTACTGATTTGTAATCCAACCATTAATTGATAGTGAGGACTAAATTTTTTAAGATTTACATATATAATTTATACTTATCTATATTTTGTTATATTTTCAATATTTACACGTTTTTACCATTTTATATTTTAAAAAATGTTGTCTCGCTGTATTTTTTTTCACATTTCCATTTCCGTGCTATTTAAGTTCTAATTCTCTTTAGATTTGGACTCCTACTGAAAACTAGAAGGAATTAAAAAATCAAAACCAACAAGTGAAGGCTTCTAAAATAAAAGTAAAGACTCCTAAAGACATATCAAATTCTCTCCTAGCAAAGCAGGAAATAAAAAAAAAATATATCTTAAGCATGACATTGTAAAATACCAAAGCAGCCTAACTGTTATTTAAATCAACACATGAAAAGACTCGAAAGTGTAAACATATTCTGAAACATCCTGAATAAACCCTCTATGGCATCTCTCTAGACCATTGTCTTAACTTTCTTAATTCCTTCAACTTATTTTACCGAGTTCCCTAAACAATATGGATTTAACATAATTGGCAGGGGAAATAACTGAAAATGAATATCAAACCAAGCCAAAAGGGGTAAAAAGAACTAGCATAGCCATCTCTAACTAGGTAAGGATCAAGGTTTGAAATGAGCTGCACTTAGCAAAATGGTTCAGTAGTAATACACATTACATTCTAACAAAAGGTTAAAAAGCCTATTAGTATATTTTTGACAAACCTGAAACCATGTTTATAAATATTCAAGCAATTGTTTTCAAAAAAAAAAAAAAAAGAAAAAAAGAAAAAAAAAAGCCAGACTAGAGTTTGGACTAGCAACCACATTAGAGTCTTAAGACGTTCATGTCACACTGTAGGCTTTTGAAAGTGAACTCGCAGTCTGACAGCATTATAAGATTTACAACATGGATCACTAAAAATATCTTAACTAAAGGCCACAAACAGAGAAAAAATGAAAGGAATAAGGGGATTTTGTTTATACAATTTAAAAAATTGCTGGTAGTTATCTCCTATGACACATGCTGTAATCTATTAACTCCTCGATAGGCACTGATGCAAACATGTAATAATTTCACAGGAATAATACAGCGTATTAAAGTTTTTTACACAAAACTAAGTAAATTGCTTATTAAAAAAAAAAGTTATACCTCCAGCATGCCCCATACGACGGCCAGGAGGAGCAGTCAGTCCAGCAATAAAAGCAACAATAGGTTTGTCAGTCCCACTTTCCTGTTAAATCATGGAACCAGTTTGAGCACGTAGAACACAAAGGTATAAGATATAAATGAACAATATCTCACACTTTACAGTTTCCTTACATTTTTCATCAAATATCAGCTTTCACCTTACCAAGGAAATCATGAAATAATTAACAGTAGCAAAGAAGGAAAAGGTAACAAAATTAAAGAGCAATATTAATCAGCAAAGCTTTCCCCTTTCAATTCTCAACTCAGATAAACACATCCAGAAAGTAACAATAAATAAATAAATAAAGAAGCAGAAAAATAGATAATTGAGCAAGCCATTTACTAATATCATACATAAAATGAAGATAATATATCTAGACAAATATTCAAGGTCAACGCTAAATATAGATAATGTTAAATTATTTTCTTTTCATCACATTTTGGAAGGAATTGGGTGTCTTCTCCTTCAGTTTTCAAGCTATATCAAACATTGATATATTGGTATCCTGGTACAAAGGAGTTCAGCCCCCTTTCCTAATTTTCAGTGCAGAGCTGGTTTTATAGTTCAATTTTTGTCATTGTTTATCTGCTCAAATTATAGACAATTAGATTTATATAATTAGATATACTCGCCAAATAAAACTGAATCATTTATGTATTGAGAGTTATTAGATAATCTAATAGAACAAAATCATATAACTTGCATATGAAAAAATATATACCATTGGTAAAGAACTAGAATGTAGTAATATCAACCTATGCAATTCTAGTTACATCTCCCCTAGGACCTGAGAATCTAAATCCACAGGTTCTTTAAATAAGTTCAAGATTAAATTGATATGGAAGTCCAAAAAGACAATTTCATGTTCAAGTTGAATTTAAACTCTTACATAAATTATGGTAGCCTTTAAAATGTGATTTTCTATAAACCCAAATCTCATTGACTTGATTTTATGTAGATTATAAAACATTAAACACATTGGAGCTTATAAAAATCAAATTTGGACAATCACCAAAAGAAAATAGTCAATAATTGAAAAAAATCCGTTTAAATCAAATGAAAAGTTAAAGATGATTTCTGAATCAGAGCTCAAATACACCCTAACCCAATATATTGCCTCTCTGAGCAATACATTCAATCATTAAGAACTGTGCTCTACTTGAATCATAATAAATCAATAATAATTACCTTTATTAGTGCAGCAGCATCTTCTTCTGCTGTCCCTCCTATCTCTCCAATAATAACTATACCTGAAATGCATAAAAAAAATAGCACAATATGCAGACTATCTCTTCCTTGGATTCACTTATTTCTGCCACAAATAAGTGAATAAAAGTAACATGTATGAAGAGAACATTAAACAATCAAAATTAAATTATTAGAATGACAGTGTTTAAATATATATAAGCTTGTGGTTTTGTTGTCAGTTTCTTCAAGTGCACGCAGATGTGCAAATTCTTTGCAATAGGTTGTCTGACAATTCCCTCTACACATAGCCAAATTAAGGAATCAAATAATTCCACAAGATTTACCTTCTGTCTGAGGATCTGCCAGGAACTTCTCAATGCAATCAACAAAGTTTGTTCCATTGAAAGGATCTCCACCTATACCAACACAAGTGGATTGTCCAAGGCCAACAGCAGTTGTTTGGAAAACCTGAAAATTTAATAAAATAAGCATGCCTAAAACAACAAATAACCAAAAGCTTAAATCAAACCACAAGGATGCATTAGGAAAAAAATTACATACAATAGCACACCTTAAGTAGAAACTAAAAAGTTCTAGAATTGAAACTATGATGCTATTTTCTAGGCTTTCAAGGCACAACAGTGATAAAAAAAAATAAAAACATAAAGCACTAAAAGGAGAACAAAAAGTGGAGGAAAAGAAGAAGAAGAAGAGGAAAGCAAGACGTGTAAATATTCATATAAGAAACAACTTTAGCCTACCCCACGTTGTTGTCTCCATTCTTTCTTAACAAAATTATCATATCCGGAAAAAAAAAAGAAAAAAAAAAAAAAAACCATCATCCTTTCTTTCCTCCATATCAGCTTGCTGACCTCTGTATTGAGGTTTAAACTTTGAACTGAGAATCGATATCCAGTAATCTTAAACCTAGAAAATATTACACTCCTAAAGCTAATCCTTTATGATTTTGGCTCCTGAAAAATCCAAGTAAAAGCTACCTCTAATGAACATACTCTAAATCATATTACAGGATTTAGGACTTACAGCTTCATATGTCAAAGTACCAGATCGAGAAACTATGCCAATGCGACCAGGTTTATGGATGTAGCCAGGCATTATGCCAATCTTACATTCTCCTGGCTTGATAATTCCAGGGCAGTTTGGCCCAATCAACCGAGTCTTAGATTGTCTATTAATAGCAGCCTTCACGCGAACCTGAAAATAGGTTTTGTCTTAAGGAATCAGTTCAGGATCAGCATAGAATAAGTAAACATTGATAAGTTCGCTAAGAAAGCTCTTATACTTTCAGCCGAACACTGATATGCATAATCAATCAATTTTAACATCCACACAAAATGATTATTCAAGAACCACTAGAATGCAATTCTTAAATCACATTTGGAAAAAAAAAAATCCTAAATCCCATTAAATGTTAGCTATTATATTTATATGATACATTATGCACGGGAAAATAAATAAAGTTTCCAAAAAGTCTCCTGAATAAACTGAGGCTCACAAATTCAAATACCCAGCAAGTTACCGCTAGCAAAAATCACTGTAATTAGTAATGATAAAAAAACACAGGGCCAAGGAAAAAGTTATTTTTACCATATCATGTTGAGGAATACCCTCAGTAATGCAAACAACAAGATCCAGTTCAGCTTCCATGGCCTCCATGATAGCTGCAGCAGCAAAAGGTGGGGGAACGTAAATGACAGAAGCATTAGCTTTAGTTTCAGCTTTAGCTTCAGCAACTGTGTTGAAAACAGGAAGTCCCAAGTGTTCTGTTCCTCCCTTCTTCGGCGTTACACCACCCACCTGATTCAAACCAACAAGCAAAATAAAATAAAATAAAAAATCATATGCTGAATCTTTTGGTGCCCATTAATCTTTCATTACATTTCATCACTTTCCGAGAATCTATAAATTTGTCCATTCAAAAAATCTGAAATCTTCCCAAAATTTTAAATCCTTTTTGAACTGTTTATAGACAGAATCTACATTCATACAAAAGCGAAAAATACCATCTTAGTGCCGTATTCAATGGCCTGCTCAGTGTGAAAGGTACCATTTTTGCCGGTGATACCTTGGCATATCACTCGAGTATTTTTATCTACAAATACAGCCGGCGGCGGAGATGCAGCCGCCGCATACTGACGAGCCTGAATCGCCGAACTGGAAGGAAAAGGTCTGCGTGACGCGATCGAACCGATCAGTTTGGCGACGGCTTGACGAGCCATCAGGTTTGATTTTTGCTTTGATTTGTTTTTATTGTGTTTTGTTTGCCGTGGTCTTTTGTTTTGCCTCCGCTAGCTATTAATGTTGCGACGAGTTTGGGGTAGGGGTGTCCAAAGAACCGGCCGGCCGAAATTGTCGAGCCGAGCCAAACCGGAAAAGATAGAGCGGCTCGGTTTTCAAGTGAGGTAAAGGGAGTTTTTTGTGGGTTCGGCTGGTGGTTTGGTGTGATGGTTCAAATATCTGAACCGCCCGAACACCTGATTTAGAAAATGACATCGTTTTATATTAGGGCATTTTAACCATATATATAAAAACGAAATTTTCTAGAGGGCCTCATTTCACGGCCACCTCCCTTACCCTTCAACCCTAAAACGCTCTGTTTTATCTCAAAGCTCAAACCCTAGCGTCGTCTCCCCACTCCATTTCCAAACCCTAACTTCAACCTCTCAACTCTCCATCTTCTTCGTTTAACCCTAGCCTCTCTCATTTCTGTCAACTTTTAAATTCTTCATCTTCTTCGTTTAACCCTAGCTTCCATTTGATTTATTGAACCTCTCATCTCATAATGTGTCATCTTTTTCCATTGATGCATGCATGATGCATCAACAACTCATGCTGCTCTATATATGTGTTCTGTGTTCTCCTCTTCTACATTTCTTTTTTTTTTTATAGAACTGAGATTAATAGATCATTGATCTGTGTTCTTGTTTTGGATGCTTTGATTTATGTAAGTTGGCCTACTAATGGTGTTTAAAATTTTTGCATTTGTTTTAAATCATTCGATATTTCGATTATTTAAATCTGTTTTTTTTTTTTAATTATAGATCATTTGAGATCTGAAGGTGGAAGCTCTCCTCTCTATATTATTTGTTTGATATGTGCTTTGATTTAAATAAATGGTGGAAGCTATCTTTCTTCAATCTCTGGTACAAATCGAAGCTTTGTAGAAGAGGTAATTTCTATAAATTTAATTTTTTTTAAGATCTTGATTCTGGAAAGTCAAAAATATAATTTTGTTTATTTTTTTAGATCTAGAAAATGTGTTAAATTTTTGGGGGGTTTATATATTTTGTGATATTGAATGTTGATTAATCTGTGGGGATTTATATATTTTTGTGGGTTTATATAATTTTGTGATGTTTATATATTTATATATTTTTTGGTAAAATGAATCTATTTTCTGTGATGTTGATTTTGTTCAAAAATGTTTTTTTTTTAAATCTTTTATAAAAAAAAATGAATCTGTTTTCTATGATGTTGATTTTGTTAAACAAATGTTTTGATTTTTCGTGAATCTTTATTAATGATTTTGTTGAGAAATATGTTAGTTAATTTTTATAATCTTTGTTTATAGTGTACTGTGTATCTGTTTATGTTTGGTAAATGTGTGTCTGTTTAATTTGGGAGATTTTGAACTCTGTCCCTTATTAATTTCAATCTGTGCTTTGATTTGTAATATGTGATGTGTTTGTTTGACCTAGATGGATAATGTTGTTGGTATAACTACCAATAGCAACAACATTACTGCTGCTCCTACTGGTGGTGAACCTAACAAAGTCCCACAGACAGTGGAAGCATCTAAAAAATCTGAGCAGCCACCACAAGCAGCTCAGAAATCAAAAAAAAGAAAAGAGGTTGAACACAGATCACCTGCCTGGGAACATTTTGAAGAGATGAAAAATGTAGCAGGAGTTGTGTACAAAAGCAAAGTGCATTTACTATGCTAAGGTAATTAATGCTAACTCTAAGAAACATGGCACATCATCTATTCGGAATCATATTCTCACTTGTTTAAAAAACCCTCATGATAAAAACTCTAGACAGAAAATTGTTAACATTTCAACCTATTTTTGAAACGGTGGAAGTTAAAACCAAAAAAACCCTAAGATCAATAGGAACATGGAAATTTGATCAAGAGGGAAAGAAAAGGTCTTACACATATGATTATTGTTGATAAAATGCTTTTTAAAAGTGTGCAAAGGGAGGGGTTCAAAAAATTCTTATGTGTTGCATGTCCTAGGTTCAAATTACCATCTAGATCCACTTTGACTTGGGACTACTTTGATGTGTACTTGCATGAGAGGCAGTCTTTAAAGATTTTTTTTAAAGGTCATTGTCAAAGGGTGAGCATAACTATTGATGCATGGACATCTATTCAACGCATCAATTACTTGTGCATAACTGCTCACTTTATAGATGATCAATGGAAGCTACATAAGAAAATTATCTCATTTGTGCCTATTACATCTCATGAAGGTGATTATATTGCAAAAGCTTTGGATAATTGTTTGCTTGAGTGGAGGCTGAGAAACATATTCACCATAACTGTGGATAATGCCTCATCGAATGATACAACCATGGGGTATTTTAAAAAGAAAGTCTTAAGTTGGGGTTGTAGTTCAGTTAGATCTAAATATTTGCATATGAGGTGCATAACTCACATATTAAACTTGATTGTGCAT
The DNA here is from genome assembly GCA_949634005.1 of Mallotus japonicus. Lineage (NCBI taxonomy): Eukaryota > Viridiplantae > Streptophyta > Magnoliopsida > Malpighiales > Euphorbiaceae > Mallotus > Mallotus japonicus. Next base: position 20,121 of record CATIWK010312746.1, on the reverse strand, counting down.
AAGGGGTTGAAAAGATGTTGGTAAGGCTGTTAAAAAGGTTTGAGAATGTGTTAGATATATAAGAAACTCACCTGTAAGACTTAGGAAATTTAAAGAATATGCTCAGTTAGTTGGGATTGAGTCTAAATCCTCTCTTTCCCTAGATGTTCCAACAAGGTGGAATTCCACCTATTTGATGCTCAAAACAGCTTGTGTTTATGAAAAATCTTTTGACAAGTAAGATGAACAAAAGTCACCACTCAGATCAGATTTAAATGATTATGTCCTTGAATATTCTGACTAGTTGTCTGTGAACAAAATGGTTGCTTTGCTGAAACACTTTTATGACATTACGATGAGAATTTCTAGTTCTCATTATGTGACTTCCAACACTCTATTTTTTGAAATATATGATTTATACCGCATCTTGAATGAGTGGAAGTAATCTCCTGATTTGTATGTCAAAATAATGGGTATGAATATGTTACAGAAGTTTGGGAAATATTGGGGTGATCCTGATAAGATGAATAATCTAATATTCATTTCTTCTGTTTTGGATCCTTGAGATAAAATTGAGTATATGTCATATTCTCTTTGTCAAATATATGGACCTGATATTAGTCAAAGCTTGTCTTAATCGGTGAAAAACAATCTTCATGAATTGTTTGATGATTATGTGGATGTCTATGGTCAAGTACATGAGAATGCTTCTCAATCATCTACTACTCAATCATCTACTCCTGCTTCTATAAATTCTGTGAAAACTGTGTCTGTGTTGAAAGCAAGATTTAAGCAGCATAAAATGGATGCTGGAATTGGTGGCTTCAAACGGTCTGATCTTGAAATATACTTGAATGAGTCTGCTTTAGAAAAAGAGGGACCTTTTGATCTATTGAGATGGTAGAAACTAAATTCTGAAAGGTTTCCTATACTATCTAGAATGGCTCGGGATATTTTAGCCGTTCCCATCTCAACTGTTGCCTCAGAATCTGCTTTCAGCATTAGTAGTAGAGTGCTAGATGCATTTAAGAGTTCACTAACTCCAAGGATTGTAGAAGTATTAATTTGTTCCCAAGATTGGCTAAGAGCTAGTAAAGAAGAAATTTCTGTTGAGGAGGAACTCAATGAACTTGAAAACTTTGAAAATGGCAAGTATTTTAACCTTTTTGAATATGTTATTATTATTATTTTTTTGTTGAATCTGATTAATTATTGATGGACTGATGGCATTGCTTCCATTCTTTTTTAGATATTGTAACTGTGGGTGTTGGTCCATCAACAACACCCACATCAGGTGGCATTTTATACAGCCAGACAATGTTGCGGCAGTAGTCTTTCGACCAATTATGAGCTTTTGAGTTCCCATTATTTCATAATGCATTGAATTCCTTGCATTCTTCTATTTTTGCTTGCCTTGCCTTCATTCTATTATGCTTGCTCAGTTGCTTGCCTTGATAATAATTATGTTTTTGCTTGCTGCCTATTTGCTTGCATTTGCATATGCATAAATTGCATTCTTGGCTTGGCTAGTACAATGATGAATGCTTCCATCTTGTATCTGACTCTTTTTTAAGTTCACTTGTGCTACAATTTTTTAGGGGGCAGTCTTTAAGTGCAGCCAAAAATTATGGTCAAGGTTCTTATATGAATTAGAAACAAAACCTGAGTATTAGCCAAGTTAATTTTAATATATTGTTCACTTCATTTTTTACAAATATCTGAGTATTAGCCAAGTTACTTTTTTCATTTTTTTTTGCAAGTTTTTGTTTTTGTTTTTTTGCTTTATGTTGTGCAGGACCTCTCAAACCTTTTCTGCTGATGGGTTCTGAAAATGATCAAGTGCATGAGAATCATATTTTGTCAAATACTTAGTTTAATTTGGGATGTAATTTATTAACATCAATTGTATGTACATGATTCTAATTGCTACATTTCATATATTAAGCCCAAAAGTGTAATTGAAAATGTAATTTGAGCTCAGATATTACAATTTTTTGGACATATTTTGTAAATTGTCTGGGTTTCGACCCATAATATATAATTATATATTAATGTTTTTACTTTGGGCTCAACAATTTAAAGCCCATAGCCCATACCCGCCCATACCCGCTCGGTATAACCGATTTAAACCCGACATTGTGGGTTATCCGACCCGTCGGTTCTTTCACTAATTTAGTTGCAGTTTGACCTAGTGTTCCCATACATCCAAACCCGCTTGGATTTCTCCTTTATGCCCACGATCCGACCTGACCCGTCCGATGAACACCCCTAGTTGCTCAACAAAGGTTACATATCATTTGTAGAGTTATTTCTATGAAATTAATTAATGATTTTGCTTGCAACCTAATAAACTCTACTGTTATGTCAAGGCATTTGTGACTCACTATTCTGTCAACAAATCCTAACCAACTACGAGTGCTATTTTTTTAATCAAACCCAAAAAGACAAATTTATATATTGGTCATTCTCCTCTCTATGCCCTTCCCAAGGCATTTGTATTCTCTATGCTCTGCCTTGGAAACTCGCAGCAGTTTCAACTCTTCAAGGGAAGAGTAATCATGCCCTCGTCTCTCTACTAAAGATTCATTATTACTTGAGGGGGGGCGGGGACCAAAGTGATCGATAATCTTTTGAGTCAGCAACACAACATATATATATGCCTTCTAAGTCAATTATAATAAAATAAAAGTTAACTACATATAGCTAGTGATCACGTGAGCATCATGAGCTCGATCAATTGGGTTATATTCATATAAATTCTTCATTATTATGCTTTGTTGCTAGGCTTTGTATAATTCCTTTCTTGATTTACAATCAATAACATGGGACATATGCATGTGTTAGTCTCATATATATATACATGTGTGTGAGAAAAGGTATTCAGTCGATCAAATAATTATGAGTGCACACATGTAATCGATGCACACAAGTGCCCATTAAATGAATTGTTCCTTTGATAACCAAAACATACTCTTGTTGATATAGTTCATGTTTTGAGGGAAAAAATAATGTTATTGTAGTCGTCAAGTGTAGGGTACTTTTACTTAGGGCAACCATGCGTTGAATTAACGATATATGCATAAGTTATTTGTTGTCTCTGCTTTGCCTTTTCTCTCTTTATCTTGCTTCCTATTTTTAATATATGAATTTAAACAAGACTGCATAATTAAAGAATTTATTTTTCAGGATAAGAGTTTAGCTAATTACAGTTTAGATTGCATCGAAGGAAAGAAAATTAGAGTGGGCATGCATGGAGATGTAGTAGTAGAGTAGCTTGTAGGTTGGCTCCTAGACCAGCGGAAACAACTTTGAAGAGATTTTAAAAAAAAAATAAATCATTCATGTTTAAAATTTACTGAATTTTAATTAATTTTATTTGATTGGTACAAAACTTTTAATAAACTTACAATGATAGTTTCACCATCTTAAATTTATAATATAAATAAAATTTTTACTATCTTACTATTCAATCTTTAATATTTAAAAATTTGATTTTAACCAAAAAAAATATTTAAAAATTTAATTTGATAATCTCTTAATCCTGAAATAATAGATTTTTTACATTTGATGCATCCGGTATCCGGTATCCCGTAGGATCTGACTAATCCATATTCGATTGAGACCTCTAATTAAGCTGGAAGAGTACCCCGTCAATTCATCCACACCTCTTAAGTAGGGCTAATTACTTTTAATGAAATAAAACAAGCCGTTTATTATTAATAAAGAGACATACCAAAAAAAAACACTACTTTTAACTATGTATTTTGCAATATGTATAAAATTGAAATAAATTATAAATTTTCAAAGCATGTATATCTTTCTCCACATAGCATTTATCAGGAATGGATACATAATTGATTTCTTGTGGAATTTGGGTACCTTTAGATTAGTTTGGACCAACGGAAATGATCTTTTGCTGGACCATTTCAATATGTGCTCATCACTTTTTCCTAAAATTTATCCTTGTTACATACCACATAAAGAAGTAGGGGTGTCCAAAAAATCGGTCGGTCGAAATTGTCGACCTGAGCCAAACTGGAAAAGAGAGAGCGGCTCGGTTTTCGAGTGAGAGAGAGGGAGGCTCAGTTCAAAAAGGTGGGTTTTTTGCTGGTTCGGTCTAATGGTTCAAATATCTGAACCTCCCGAACACCCGATTTAGAAAATGACGTCGTTTTATATTAGGGCATTTTAACCCTACATATAAAAGCAGAATTTTCTAGAGGGGCCTTATTTCACAGCTGCCTCCCTTACCCTTCAACCCTAAAACGCTCTGTTTTCTCTCAAAGCCCAAACCCTAGCGCTGTCTCCTCACTCCATTTCCAAACCCTAACTTCAACCTTTCAACTCTTCATCTTCTTCATTTAACCCTAGCCTCTCTCATTTCTGTCAACCTCTAAACTCTCCGTCTTCTTTGTTTAACCCTAGCTTCCATTTGATTTATTGAACCTCTCATCTCATGGTGTGTCATCTTTTTCCATTGATGCATGCATGATGCATCAATAACTCCTGCTGATCTCTATATGTGTTCTGTGTTCTCCTCTTCTATATTTCTTTTTTTTTTATAGAACTGAGATTAATAGATCATTGATCTATGTTCTCGTTTTGGATGCTTTGAATTATGTAAGTTGACCTATTAATGGTGTTTAAAATTTTTGCATTTGTTTTAAATCATTCGATATTTCAATTACTTAAATCTATTTTTTTTAATGATAGATCATTTGAGATCTAAAGGTGGAAGCTCTCCTCTCTATATTATTCGTTTGATATGTGCTTTGATTTAATCAAAAGGTGGAAGATATCTTTCTTCGATCTCTGGTACAAATCGAAGCTTTGTAGAAGAGGTAATTTCTATAAATTTATTTTTTTTAAGATCTTGATTCTGGAAAGTCAAAAATATAATTTTCGTTAGTTTTTTTAGATTTGGAAAATGTGTTAAATTTTTGGGGGTTTATATATTTTGTGATATTAAATGTTGATTAATCTATGGGGGTTTATATATTTTTGTGATGTTTATATATTTATATATTTTTTGGTAAAAGGAATCTATTTTCTGTGATATTGATTTTGTTCAAAAATGTTTTTTTAAATATTTTATAAAAAAAAAGAATTTATTTTCTATGATGTTGATTTTGTTAAATAAATGTTTCGATTTTTCGTGAATCTTTATTAATGATTTTGTTGAGAAATATGTTAGTTAATTTTTATAATCTTTGTTTATAGTGTACTGTGTATCTATTTATGTTTGGTAAATGTGTCTCTGTTTAATTTGGGAGATTTTGAACTCTGTCTCTTATTAATTTGAATCTGTGTTTCGATTTTTAATATGTGATGTGTTTGTTTGACCTAGATGGATAATGTTGTTGGTATAACTACCAACAGCAACAACATTACTGCTGCTTCTACTAGTGATAAACCTAATAAAGTCCCAGAGACAGTGGAAGCATCTAAAAAATTCGAGCAGCCACCACAAGCAGCTCAGAAAAAAAAAAAAAAAAAAGAGGTTGAGCACGGATCACCTGCCTGGGAACATTTTGAAGAGATAAAAAATGTAGCAGGAGTTGTGTACAAAGCAAGGTGCATTTACTGTGCTAAGGTAATTAATGCTCACTCTAAGAAACATGGCACATCATCTATTCAGAATCATATTCTCACTTGTTTAAAAAATCGTCATGATAAAAACTCTAGACATAAATTGTTAACATTTCAACCTGTTTCTGAAACGGTGGAAGCTGAAACCAAAAAAACCCTAGGATCAATAGGAACATGGAAATTTGATCAAGAGGGAATAAGAAAGAGTCTTGCATATATGATTATTGTTGATGAAATGCCTTTTAAAAGTATGCAAAGGGAAGGGTTCAAAAAATTCTTTTGTGTTGCATGTCCTAGGTTCAAATTACCATCTAGATCCACTTTGACTAGGGGTTGCTTTAATGTGTACTTGCATGAGAGGCAGTCTTTAAAGATTTTTTTTAAAGATCATTGTGAAAGGGTGAACATAACTACTAATGCATGGACATCTATTCAATTGATCAATTACTTGTGCATAACTGCTCACTTTATCAATGATCAATGGAAGCTACATGAGAAAATTATCTTATTTATGCCTATTACATCTCATAAAGGTGATTATATTGCAAAAGCTTTGGATAATTGTTTGCTTGAGTGGGGGCTGAGAAACATATTCACTGTAACTGTGGATAATGCCTCATCAAATAATACAACCATGGGGTATTTTAAAAAGAAAGTCTTAAGTAGTTCAGTTAGATCTAAATATTTGCATATGAGGTGCATAGCTCACATATTAAACCTGATTGTGCATAAGGGTTGAAAGATGTTGGTGAGGCTGTTAAAAATGTTAGAGAATGTGTTAGATATATAAGAAACTCACCTGCAAGACTTAGGAAATTTAAAGAATATGCTCAGTTAGTTGGGATTAAGTCTAAGTCCTCTCTTTGCCTAGATGTTCCAACAAGGTGGAATTCCACCTATTTGATGCTCAAAACAGCTTGTGTTTATGAAAAAGCTTGACAAGTGTGATGAACAAGAGTTATCATTCAGATCAGATTTGAATGATTCTGTCCCTGAATATTCTGACTAGCTATCTGTGAACAAAATGATTGCTTTGCTAAAACACTTTTATAATATTACGATGAGAATTTCTAGTTCTCATTTTGTGACTTCCAACACTTTGTTTTCTGAAATATCTGATTTATACTACATCTTGAATGAGTGGAAGCAGTCTCATGATTTGCATGTCAAAACAATGGGTCTAAATATGTTACAGAAGTTTAGGAAATATTAGGGTGATCCTGATAAGATGAATAATCTGATATTCATGTCTTCTGTTTTAGATCCTCGAGATAAATTTGAGTACATGTCATATTCTCTTTATCAAATATATGGACCTGATATTGGTCAAAGCTTGTCTCAATCAGTGAAAAATAATCTTCATGAATTGTTTGATGATTATATGGATGTCTATGGTCAAGTACATGAGAATGCTTCTCAATCATATGCTTCTCAATCATCTACTCCTGCTTCTATAAGTTCTGTGAAAACTGTGTCTGTGTTGAAAGTAAGATTTAAGCAGCGTAAAATGGATGCTGGAATTAGTGGCTCCAAACGGGCTTATCTTGAAATATACTTGAATGAATTTACTTTAGAAGAAGAGGGACCTTTTGATCTATTGAAACGGTGAAAACTAAATTCTGAAAGGTTTCCTATACTATCTAGAATGGCTCGGGATATTTTAGTCGTTTCCATCTCAACTGTCCTCAGAATCTGCTTTCAGCACTAGTGGTACAGTGATGGATGCATTTAGGAGTTCACTAACTCTAAGGATTGTGGAAGCATTAATTTGTTCCCAAGATTGACTAAGAGCTAGTAAAGAATAAATTTCTGTTAAGGAGGAATTGAATGAACTTGAAAACTTTGAAAATGCAAGTATTTTAACCTTTTTGAATATGTTATTATTGTTATTTTTTTGTTGAATCTGATTAATTATTGATGGACTGATGGCATTGCTTTCATTCTTTTTCAGATCTTGTAACTGTGGGTGTTGGTCCATCAACAACACCCACATCAGGTGTCATCTAACTAATTCTTAGCAGTGCCCTAAGTCCTAAATGCACATAATGGCTGTAAATTCATTTAATCTCTATTTCTTATATTCTTTATTAATCTGATTTCTTTTAATTCTTATTTCAGGCTTTGAGGTAGGAAACTTCTACTATGATTTGAAGATTGAGTGGCTCCATTATCTTAGGTGGCATTTTATGCAACCAGATAATGTTGCGGCAGCATTCTTTTGACCAATTATGAGCTTCTGAGTTCCCATTATTTCATAATGCATTGCATTCCTTGCATTCTTCTGTTTTTGCTTGCCTTGCCTTCATTCTGTTGTGCTTGCTCAGTTGCTTACCTTGATAATAATTCTGTTTTTGCTTCCTGCTTGTTTACTTACATTTGCATATGCATAAATTGCATTCTTGGCTTGGCTGGTAATGATGAATGCTTCCACCTTGTATCTGACTCTCTTTTAGGTTCACTTGTGCTATAATTTTTTGAGGGGTAGTCTTTAAGTGCAACGAAAAATTGTGGTCAAGGTTCTTATATGAATTAGAAACAAAACATGAGTATTAGCCAAGTTAATTTTAATATATTGTTCACTTTATTTTTTACAAATATCTGAGTATTAGCCAAGTTACTTTTTTCATATTTTTTTTACAGGTTTTTGTTTTTGTTTTTTGCTTTATGTTGTATAGGACCTCTCAAACCTTTTTAGCTGATGGGTTCTGAAAATGATCAAGTGCGTGAGAATCATATTTTGTCAAATACTTAGTTTAAGTTGGGATGTAATTTATTAACATCAATTGTATGTACATGATTCTAATTGCTATATTTCATATATTGAGACCAAAAGTGTAATTGAAAATGTAATTTGGGCTCAGATATTACAATTTTTTGGACATATTTTGTAAATTGTCTGGGTTTTGGCCCATAATATATAATTATATATTAATGTTTACTTTAGGCTCAACAATTTAAAGCCCATAGCCCATACTCGCTCGGTATATCCGATTCAAACCCGACATTGTCGACCCGTCAGTTCTTCCACTAATTTGGTTGCGGTTCAGCCTAGTGTTCCCATACATTCGAACCCGCTCAGATTTCTCCTTTGTGCCCTCAATCCGACTTGACCCGTTCGATGAACACCCCTAGTTGGGGGTATTCATGTTGGGACGCATTGGGCTTAAGCCATGTTAGTGCCCAGTTGGTAATAGTAATTTGCCACTTTATTTACTGAGCCCCTCAACTTTTATTTTATTTTATTAAGCCCTCTTACTTTCATTTTCATATTGATTAAGGATAAATCTAATAGATATAACAATGTTGATATACAAACTTCATTAGTGCGCATGATATATATAAAAACAACATGACTAGGAAAGAAGATGAAGCTGATTAGCAGAGAGAAAAAGCTTAAGTAAGGGGAAAAAGGGTAAAAAAGACAAATAACAATTTTTTAACTCTAAGTGAGCTAAAGTGTGTTTGATTCAGAAAAAAAAAATTCATTTTTTATGTTTACTGCATCATTTAAACCCTAATTTAACTAAATCTATCTTCTTAAAAGGAATGCTTTTACTTCACTTCACTATCAATGAACGAAACTTTTCTGAAATTAATTTGAAAGTAAAAATTCTCTCATTTGAAGTGCAATTTTGAAAGCAACATTCAGGGGAGAATATATACCAGTGGTGGACCAGGTACTTTTCAACTTTAAAATATGCCCTTTTTGCTCTAGTTCGGGTATATAATGTCATTATCTTCAATTTTAAATAGTATTATTACTATGTGAGTGGTGGCCATGTTTATATGTGTTTTATCATAACATTGGTTAGGTATGAGTGGATCTTTTCACCATTGATAATAATTAAAAGCTTGCATTTTTGGAGTTTTTTAAAAAAAGATAATGACATGATACTATATATCTTCTCAATGCCATTGCAAACTATTAATTCTTTTTCTTCATTGTGCATAATGGGTTCTGTCACTGTCATTTTAAAAATACGCCATGCAAGGAAGTTTGATGGAGATACTTATGTTGGTGGTCGAATGATTGTGGCAAATGAGTTCTTTGACCTAGACTGCCTTTCTCACGTGAATTTACTTGCATATGTGAAAGAAATAGGTTATAGTAACATTGGAGGGTTATATTATCATTGTGAGTTTAGTTCAAAGTTTAAATTACTGAAAAATTATAATAATGCTTGTGCTTTAGCAAACAATTTAGTTGAGGGTGATGATTTAGTAATATATGTTGAATATGGAGAAAATGATGCCTTATTAGGTGAAGTAGAAAAACAAAATCAGGAACCACCATTTATAGACTTGTGCTTTAAAATTGGTATAAATTTGAAGTCCTTAGGAAATAATGAGAATGATAATGCAGCCTTTGAGGGAGTAGATGATGACACTTATCAAACCTTTAATGAGTTTCTATTTCCTGTGAACTTATTGATGGGTGATAAAGAGGAAGAGTTGTAAGCAGCTAGAGAAAATGTGAGGCAATATATGAATAGGAGGCCATTTAAAATAGTGCAGGATGAGAATGAACAGGAAATTCACGTAACAGAAGTTAACTTAAATGAACACGAAGTTGATGAACATGATGAGATTGGTGGGAATTTTGAAGATGAGAGAAATTCTGCTAGCTCCCAGTAAATAGAGAGTGATTATTTAGGTAGTTATTATAGTGATAGTGATGAAGAATGTGCAGATAAAGCACTTAGGAGACCTAGCTCAAAGGTCAAGTTTAATTCTGAAGCTACGATTCCTGTTTTCTGTTTTGGCATGGTGTTTGAAAATGTTTAACAATTCTTGTTTAGGATTTTTTCAAAAATATATAAAAATGGAAAAATATTTTCATAAATATCGTTGACCAAAATTTCGTTTCTAAAACACGTTAAAAAGGAAAAAAATTTTCAAAAAATATGGTATTTCATTCCTAAAAAAAATATGATCTTCTCTTGACTCATCGTTAATTTTGTCATAACCAACCATGCTTTTCTCTCATCTAAGTTTCAAATCAGCTATAAAAAAGCATTCTCTACTCTCAACTCAACTTCAAATCCACCATTATTGTTAGTGATATGCGCTAGGTAAATCATTTATGACTCTATTTTGACTTTATCATTTTATTAATAAAGAGGCATTTCCATTATCATTTCCTTTTTATGATAATTAAATGAATAGTTAATTCTTCCTAAGGTCATCAAGTATGTGACTTGATAGTAAAACCATTAGATTAAATATGAGTTCTATTCAGATTATCCCTAGCCATTTATTTATTATAGAATTAATAATGTATTAAGGCTAGTATGGTGTTGACTGATGATTATGTTTTACTAATCATGAATATGAGATATTAAGTCAACTTATAGGTACTTGTTTGAGAAATCATGTACTGGATTGACCCACTATGAGAATACTACATAGATATATAAGTATTTCTCATCACAGTACTATTGTTTTAGTCCTACGACCTTGAAATCATCATGGATTTCTACATAATTGTTTTGTATTTTGACACATTCTAACATTGTCTTTAACAGGATAATGAAATAAAATGTTGTTGGATATGAAATTAGTTATGTGAGGAATGTGAATGATTAAGAAGGAATTTATTCCTCATTTAATATGAGTAAGATATCTATGGGCCCCTTAATAAGATAGATTAAAAGAAAATGCATGGCCATGCTGAAGTGAATTGATAAAGAGTTATCATTCTTAGTCTACTTGGAATCAAGTCATAATATTATTGAACTGTATAAGGATGACATAAATTGTGCCTCATGTTCAATTAAGATATCTTGTGATAAAGGGACTATAATGTTCACTGTAATTAAGGTATGTTGGATTATCGGCCTTCACATAACTTGGGTAGTCATAATGTCTTGCTAGAGGCCACTTATGACTTGTAGGCCTAAATTAGGATTTTAAGCCCACTGCCAACGTTATGTGAACCTACAGGGTCACACACTTAGAACATGCCAAAAATGAATATGGGTTTACCAAGCTTAGTTAAACTCTGTGGAAATAAATATATACTTCTCTCAGCTTATCGTTAATTTTGTCATAACCAACCGTACTTTTCTCTTATCTAAGTTTCAAATTCGCCATAGAAAAGTAATGGTTATCTTAAATAAGTAGGAAAATATATTTCTGTTTTGGTATTTAAATCAAATCAGAATTAAAAGTGGAACATACCAAAAATGTTTTAGTAAGTGAAACCCTAATTGAGAAGTATATAAATATATAATGTTCTCTAGGGTTTCACATACTTTTCAATTCAGCCACCTAAAATTCGTTTTCTCTCTCTTTTGAGAAAACGAAACACAGAGTTCATTCGTTTTTGAGTTGTGAGACAATCAAGAAAGGTGCTACCACACACATCTATTTTGATTCAAGGTCTGTTCATGTGGATACTAGTAGAGGACACATCCTTTTGGAGACGTTTTAATCCGATCAAAGAAAGTGAAAAGCTCGAGGTAGGGTGTCATCGGTGTGAACCCCCTCTCTCCCTTCCAGCAATCTTGCCTCTACTTGTGTTTGTGGTAAGGTTTTGGAAACTCTAAATTAATCAGTTAATTGAATTACATGGATCCTGGTTCGGGTTTGTGATAAAAATTTTAAATTTCTACTGCGTTTTGTATCACGAAACCCAACAATTATAACCATTCTCTTTATTGATTTAAACTTCAAATCCATAGTAACAACAATTATCCTCTCTTAGTTCATATTCAAATCCACCATAAACAAGCACAAATCGATTATATTCAAGAAATCGATCATAAATTAATCAGCAAAACAAAAAGATTGAAATTAATATCAGAAATCAAAATGCAATAGAGGTATGTAAATTTAGTTAATCATTTTTTTGTTTAGATTATTTTCTTGTTATATTATAATTAAATCATTTCTAATATTCTATTATCATTTTATAACATAACAATAATAATAAAATAACTTACAGTCCTTAAACACAACCTTCAAAAACAATGCACACAAAAATAACTAAAAAAACAACTGCTAAAAACAACCACCAAAACAACAAGAAAAACAACCGCCAAAATAACCACAAAAACCATTGTTTGCCTCTGGCCCTTGTTGGTGATTTTCTAAGCGTGCCAAGTGTGTGAGGTACACCAACCTGAGGATCCTCTAACTTCTAACCAGATGATTTGATATAGTTAAAGGACCTAAACTACTGGGTTCTTAAATTAACTGTAAGGAAATAGTTAATTTCAACACTGAAAATACTTATATAAGAAAATGAAGAGAGTGCATTGAAAATGTGATCATTCACAGGGAATTAAAATTGAAAAACAAGAACCTTCATTGAAATTAAAAAAAATAAAAGAAAAACTAAAGTCTGAATGTTAATTGAAATTGAAATTGAAAACAAAGGAAATTTTGTGTTGATTGTTGTTCTGTGTTGTTAAGTTTGTGTAGTTTTTTAGTGATTGGCTCTATCCACCTCCATCTACAGGTAACTTCTCTTTATCTGTTTCCCTTCTTACCAATTGCTCCACCTCCCACATTCAGAAACACACTCCACCTCAACTTCTCTTTCTTGTAACTGATTACTTAATTAATAAAAATTAATTAGTTAATTAGTTTTGGGCCTGTAAATCATTGGGTCTCTGTTAAAATTTATTTTGGTCCAAACAAATGCCCCCTGTATATAAATGGCTGAGAAAGCCTATTTATATGCATAATAAAATATCAGAATATTTTCATTACAGAACCCCTTTAATATGGTAAGACCAAAAATCAGATACTCTGACTGGGATTATCAAATTTGGAAGGATAAACCTAAGTCAAAACGTCGTACCACTCCAACTTCTGTGGGGATTCAAATTCATGCTCTAGCTGACTCTACTGTTCCTCAAAAACCCAATAAAAACAAGAAAACCACTTCCAAAATTAATTCTAAAATTATCTCTTCTCCTGAAATTATAAATTCCCAATCTTTTAACCTTCAATCAATAAATTCCACCATTAAATCTCAAAATTATGTAGAAGCTTCCACCCAAAACCAACAATTTTAATTTTCCGCATCATCAAGTATGTCCACTATTGCTCCTGAAAAATCAAGTACCCTAGCTCACTGCAAACACTAGCCCCCTTCATTCTAAATAATTCTATTTCTTCCACACCATATATGGCTTCCTCTCTGTCAGTCATACCCCTCTTTACCGGAGGTTTTTCTTCATTTGCCGGAGCTACTTCAAATGGAGCCGACATCGCATATACTTCTCTTCATGGATCACAAACAAAAGAGATGATCGGAGCTCTTTCTCCTCCCTCCATTGCTGCCACCACACCGCTTTCGAACTCAACTACATCACAGGAGATTAAAAATCCAACTGCAATTGATCATGTCTCTCTCAGTTTACAACCTCCTTTGATGGTCGAAAATCGCTTATTGTCAACAGCTACTATTTCATCTTTGGTCAAAGTTGCTTCATTGTTGGCCACACAAGCCATATCAACGACCATTATTGTTATAACATCACCAGCAATGAGAAAGATGAACAGAGTTTCACCTGTGAAGTGGTCCAATTCCTTAGGCAAGTCACCCTGTTTTTCTTTTTATTTACATAACCTGCCACTTAGTTAAAATACACTTTAATTTTTGATTTTAGGAGAAACGTGACCCATTATTTTTTTTTGAAACATCAGTATCATTGAAAGGCAAAGAAGCCAACAGAAACAAGGCCAACCGGCCAAAGGAGCCAACAGCAAATACTAGGGACTAGGCAAATCTATAAAATGCCCTTGGACACTCATTATACTCATACTTAAGTATAATCCTGTAAAAGTATCAGAGATGACCAAACCCTAAAGAGGTGCTGACTGACTTAGAGTCCTATAAAGAGGATAAGTTTCGCTGAGCCCATGGTAGCAAGAGTGTTTAAATGAAGCCCACATAGAGTCCTACAGTAGAATGAGGCCCAACAATTTGATAAAAATATGATGGTCGTTTCCAGATTAGCAATGGCCCCTATATTCAATTTAGTAGCCGTTGAGAGCATCATTCCCAAGACTGTGGGGAGATGGACGCGCCTGGTAGACCTATGGAGGAAACGCGCCTGCATGGACTTACTCTTCTCCAGAGAGAGCTTCTTGGCATGGTTTGAGGAAGTGACGGTGGTACTTCCAATGATGAATGAAAAGTTGAGGCAAGAGATGACATCCTTCAATGTTTCCATTTGAGATCTTTGAGTTACCCATTGATAACCTCTCATTACCCTGACCTTGTGTTCATGATCTTGGCCAAGAGGTGGCTCTTTTGATATTGACATCTCTAGGGTCCATATTTTTATCTTACTCTTCTGTCTTTTGCTGGTTGTTAGATCTCTATTTGGTTCTGTTTTGATTCCATGCCCGTAGGTAGTATAGGTCGCATATGGATTCTTCTCCTCTGTTAAGTGCTCCATTGTATTTCGTTGTAGACTTTTCTTGATTCTGACCTTGACTTCCATTATTAATAACCTGAACAGAGAAGAATTTTTGAAGATTAGATTTTGAGCTAGAAAATAAGTGGAATAGCTAACCTGGGTATGAGAAAGCTTAAGGAAATGAGATGAAAAGCTTCTTTTGCTGAGGATATTATTGACTATTTTCTTGTCATCGTCTTCCTCTAGTAAAACATTTGAGTTTTGTTGTTGTTGTTGAGCCATAGCAACATCGAGCTGGGGAAGACAATGAGCGGAAAGTGAATGAAAGGAGAGATATCTTTTGGGAATGAAGGAGACTAAAGCAGAGGAAACGCTAGGGATAAGAGGAGATGAAAGCATGGTGATCGGAGGGGGTACAGTATCAAAGTTCTACTCAGAAGAGAGAACACCAATGGCTATCTACAGTATCAAAGTTCTACTCAGTTGAGAGAGCACCAGAAAAAAACTTGATTCTATGTTTAAATACTTTTGTTAACGTGACCCATTGTTGTACACTTTGTTTTAGTGCATTGAAAAACTTAACCCGCCAAAACAAATTTTGAAACTAAAGTGTACCTTTCTTTAAACAAAACAGAAACAAAAGAAATGCATGTATATGTATTTATATCTACGTACTATAACCAAAATAATATTTAGTTAAATGCAATGTATAATAAAACTGAAAGCTAAACAAATATTAAATTAAAAATATAGACAATGCATTCACTAAAAATATATAAATATTATTCACAAAAAAAAAATTAGTAAACACAGAAGCTAAATATAAGAATACACATACATATAAAATAAATTAGCTAGATTAAAAACCTAGATAATTAAAATAAATTGAATAAATAATTTAGCTAGATATGTTTTACAAAATGAGAATATGCAAGGAGTTTAAATATAAGAAACAAGTTAAATGATACAATTCATGACATGTAAACTGTAATAAGAATGAACTTTATGCATGCATTTAGTTAATATTTACATATTTAAATACTTATGCATGTTAAACACTAAAACAATTAAAATAAAATACTAATATTAACATTAAAAAAAAACTATGCATTTCCTAAAATTAAACACTAAAATTGAACAAAATGAATTTCAATGAGTAAATATTCAACAAACATATCACTTAATAGAAAAGAAAACCAATGCACATGAAATAGGTCAGCTAACACTAAGTGAATTTATTTATTATTTAGTGAAAACATGCAATGAATGTCAACGATCCTAACCTACTTATAACATGTAAATTATGACAAAAGATATTCTTATGCATGCACTTAGCTAATCACGTACAAATGCATGGCCTTACTGAATTAAACTAAAACATTATGCATAATTAAATATTTAAGCTACCGAAAGAAAAATTAACTTTATAACAAATAAATAAAATAAAAATGAAACAGTAAAACCTTATGTATTTATTACTAATAAATTTTAGGTAGATTATGTAAATAAAAAGACCAACTAAAGCATGTAGACAATTATTGCATCTTGCCACACATTCCACATAGGTAATGCCCACCACGATTCACTGATTCAGCACAGTAGCTAAAGTAAAATGAAAAGCACTTTTAAAGAATGTGTGCACCTAATTTTTATAGGAATAAGATACAGTCTTGATACTCCTTTGAGTGCCTTCTCTACTGGGGAATTATACCCGATGTCACCTCAAGTAAGTCTCTGACACTTTCTATTGGTTCTCTTTCATATCTCCCTTTCAATTTGACTCATTCAACTCTTTATGTAGAGAACCTTAAAGGTAACAACTCCGGTGGCACAGACTGAAATGGTTACTGTTGTGGGGCCCATCTTTCCACAAGGATCACTAGCTCCAAATTTTCAATCCCCATTAAACAAGAAACTGGTACTTAGCTCTTCCACTAAATCTCATATAGCATTAGGAAAAATGAAAACCTGGCCTAAATATTATGAGGAATGGAAAAAATGGGTTGATAGGCTTACTCCCTTTTATGAGTCTCACTAGAAAAAGTTAGGGATTTATCAACTGATACAAATGAGTAAAAAGACCATCACCTTACAAACAAACCTGATACAAGGAGCTTTGAGATTTTGGTCCCCATACTGTAACTCTTTCATATTTCCCAAAGGTCCTATATTTGTCACCCTCTATAATGTGTATTACCTTATAGGCTTGCATATTTTAGGTTTTGTATCCCTTTCTAATCGATCCAGAAGCTTTTCCTTCCCTAATGATAAAAACCAAAGGAATCTCCTCTTTTTATCAAGTCATCACCACCTGGTATTATCATACTACTGACCCTACACCCCAAGATCATGTCTCTTTTCTTTGGGTTTTGATTTGTAGGTTTATCTTTTGTCCTACTAGTGGTAAGCCTTCTTTGGAACATCTCACTTTAGCTCAGGCATTAGCAGTAGGAAATTCCTATGCTCTTGGAGTGATATTCCTAGTTTCTTTTTATAACAACCTAGAAAAATATGTGTCTAATGAACCTTTTGCTAGACTCGATTGGGGGGGGGGGGGGGTGTATTATTCCTCCAAATATGGCTGTTTTATTACTTCCTAAAGTTGAGGAGCCCTGATTTTGCATTATCCCTTGGTGTTGCTACCGGTGTTAGCTTAATGTATTGTTCCACCAAACTTAGCAATGAGGAACTTCTTTCCTTTTTTCACTCCCCGAACCTTTCTGCTGCTAACATGTTCATTCCTTTTGATGGTTCTATACCCAGCATTGAATGGCTAGAAGAGTATGCCAAACTTGAGAAGTTATCTCTATCAGAGGCTAGAACTAAATTAAATATTGCTTTCATTGCCTCATGTTCTCTCATTATTGGTGGTTATTATTCTTCTTCGAATGCCATAATTTCATATAGGCTGTACTGGCCTTGTCTCTGAGGATGCCAATTTAGCTATAAGCAATGCATCCCCGATGCTTTCCCCAAACCTCTAAAAATGATCTCCAAGAACTTCTTTAACACTGTGAAGCGACATAACTCCAATTTACGGGATCCTCTTATCAATGTCCCATCTACTTCTCCTAAGGCTTTTCTTTCCTGGTGGGCTTCTTAATATAAGACAATGGTTCCTGTTGATCTCTATGATTTTTTGCCAGGTACTCTCCTCCCCTTCTATTTATTTTAGAACTGTGTTATATTCTTTAGCTAATTACCTGCAAAATTCATCAGTTGAAAAATAAGGGAAATCAACTACATCCAAAAGAAAGAGTTCACTTATAAAGAACTCCATGTCTACACCTCGCAAAAAGGTGAAGACATTCTGACATGGGATAAGGAGATCTAGTTGGGTGCATAGGAAAAGCCAATTTGAAAACACTAGTGATGACCCTGTAGAAGTTGATGAAGAAACTGAAGCAAGTAAGAGCTCTAGTGAGGATGAACCTAACGAGAGAGAAAACCTTTCAGATGCTCCATTTGTGCATGACTTTGATTCTAACCCCTTATGATAGTGATGCTTCTTATATCTCTCATTACTACTCCACTTCTACTAGTGGTCATCATGATCTCCAACTTAATGATCTAATTAATGAAGAGGTTCCCCCTAATACTTCTCAGATTAACAATGACTGCATTAAAACTGAGGTATCATTTGAACTTATTTCTTATAGCTCATGGAAAATTATTCGCCATTATACTCAACACATGTTCTTTCCTTTTTTTGTAGGATTCTCTTGTTGTAGGAGGCAGATTATCTCTTGATCTTGGGGTCTTGGAAACTCTTGATTTTAGCTTTCTATTTGATTCTCCTTTGGATGCCAATGCAACTAAGAGTCTCCCATCTGAATCTGATGTATCTTTTTCCAAATCAACACTTAAGAACCTCCTTAGCCTTGATGCTCTTTCCTTAAGTGAGGTCCAAAGATCCCCAGCCCAATCTACTGCTGTCATCCTAATTGCTACTCTTCCTTCATCTATTAGAAAAATTCCATACTTTGAGGTGTTATTTGGATCTCTAAGAGACTCTACTCAGGCTATAGAGAATCTGAACACTCAGGTGGATGCCTCTAGAGCAGATGTGGCCCAGTTGAAACATGCTAAAGACAAGTCTGAATTAGAGAAAAGTTCTTTTGATGCAAATAATGAAAAAATTGACCAGGCAAACCAGGCTAGGGGTGGGCAAAAATAATCGAGAACAGAAAATCGAACCAAACCGACCTTATTCATTTCGGTTCGGTTTCTTTATAATTCTTTAAATTTCGGTTTGAATAGAACCAAAGTTGGTTCAGTTCGGTTTCAATTTTTGAAGTGAAAACCAAAAAAACCAAACCAAACTGATATAATTAATATTATATATTTTATTATATATATATATATATATATATATATATATTTCCAATTTCTTATTTTGTCATTTCTGTAATTTATTTTTTTAATTTTTGTAATTTTTTTGATAAATTTAGTTTATCAGAATTATATTGATTATTCTTGTTATATATGAAAATTGCTGTAATTTATTTTTTAAATTTTTGTAATTTTTTTGATAAATTTAGTTTATCATAATTATTATGATTTTTCATGTCATATATGAAAAAGCCCATCTAAAGTCCAAACCGAAATTTTAAACCGAACCTTGATTTTTAAAATTTTTTTATATAAACCAAACCTAATACTATTCATTTTAGTTTTGTATATTTATAAACCGAACCGAACTGACACATGCCCACCCCTAACCACGGGCCAGTTTATATTTGAAACTAGACCAAAATCGGTCTGGTCAAAATCGGAACCAAAACCTGTCAAATCCGAAACCGGCCTCAAACCGATCAGAATAAAAAATGATCGATTTAGAGCCGGTTCATCCCTATGCAATCGGAACCACCAGTTCTGTTTTCGAACCGGTAGTTCTAGTTCAAAACCATAAAATTTCAAAAAAATATCAATTTGTCGAACCTACGAACCGGAACTAAAACCGGCTTTAAACCGGGATAGGGACAGAAACCTTTACTTGAACCATGAATCGTCGGATCGGAACCAACGGTTCAATGAACCATGGCCACCCCTACCATAGGTGTGAAAAGAATAGTATATGAGAATATAGTGTTAAAGTAGCAATAAACTCTCATAATATGAAAAAAAATTATACACATAGACCATTCATAAATATTAAAATTTATTTTTATTCGTA